>JAGVSP010002236.1:0-58686 GCA_022494985.1 Micrasema minimum | reverse complement strand
GGGGGGGCCCCCCCCCCCTTTCTTGGGGGGGGGGGGCGGGGGGCCTTCCCCCCCTTCCCCGCCGGCCGGACTTGGACACTTCCCGTGTACCGCTGCCTTTGGGGAAAAAATCTTGTTTTGGGTAGCGGCCCATTTTTTTCGGCCCCATTTGGGGCCGGGGTTTTTCCTTGGAATCGGAGCTCTGTCCACTGGGAATATCTGAACAAAAAATTTAATTACTTTATTTTTTTTTACAAAAAAATTTTATATCAAAGAGAGGAAGTTTGGAAAATATTTTTGGAAAAAAAATTTAAAAAAAAAAATAAGTTTATTATTGCCCGGGGAATTCAAAAAATGATCCCCCCAGTGTTGTTTAGTTCTGTGGGGGACAAAATAAATGAATAATTTGGCCCTTTTTAAAACAAAAAAAAATAGAAAATTTGAATGGGGGTTGGTTTTTCTGGGGAAAGGATGTTTTCACCATAAATAGGGGCTGTTGAAAATTTTTTGTCTTAAAAAACGAAATTTAAATTTTTTCCAATTTATTTTTAAAAAAATGGAAAGAAATCCCATCACGACTAAGTACTTTTTTTTACCCGTGGGTTGAATAATGCTGCTGTTTTGTAAAAACATAATGGTTTTCTTGATTTCTCTTTGGTTTTTAAAATTTCAGACGGGTTCTGGACTTTTGGGGTAGTTATTAGTTTTTAAAACATTCACAGAATAACCCATCCTGCTTAGTGGTAATTTACCACTGTTTGTTCCCCAAAAATTTTCTGTCATTTTTACTTTTTTTTTTTTTTTTAATTGTTTTAAAAAGGATTTTTTAAATAAAAAAAAAATTTTAATTTTAAAATGCCCTAAATTTATTCAATAAGTTAATTAAAAAACATGTTGAAATAAAAAAAGCTTTTTCTTTAAACTTTAAATTTAATACTCTATAATAAAATTTCCCAACACTAATTTTAATTGTTGGCTTTCCAGAACTACAGACATGCCCCCCAAGCTAAGTGACGGGTTTTAATGTGGTGTGATAAGGGTTTTCTGGGTTTTCTCTTGGACTGCCCCCTGTGCCTCACGTCCAAAAAATAAAGTGGAAAGAGAAAAATTTGGTCACCTGTGATGAAGCGGGTTTTTCAGCTCGTGGCGTTGAGGTGGGTGGGGCCCCGGGGGGGGGCGGGGGCAGCGTGGACCGCCGCGCCTGGCCGCTCTCCCCGGGTGCGCACCCGCCCCGGCCGCGCGCTCTATGTCCCCCCCGCGAAATTTTACGCACTGCTGGACTGTGGGGGGCCCGGGTTGAGAGAGCTTTCATTTTCTCAAAACCCTTGAGGATGCAAAACATGGTCCTGGGTTTTAAAAAAAAATATGTTGGGTGTTTTTTTAATGGGCTTTGGAAAGCGCGTATCAAAACCTTTTGCAATATTTTTTCACACTTTTTGATATCGACGTGGTGTTGCTCTTGTTTTTACAAATTTTTTGTTAAAGGGATAATAAAAAATAAAAAATAAACGATAGAAAATATCGGCGAAACCCAAAAATGGTTTGTTGGGGGAAGCGGGGGCGAGCACGTTTGGGGGAGTTGCCCTTTCTAGCTCTTTAGAATGAAAAAGATCTTATTCAAAAGACCCATCAATTTTTTTTTTTTTTTAATTTTTTTTTTTTTTTATTTATTTGACTTTTTGTACAAATGTTGTGTACTTTGGCGGGTTTTTTTCCCAAATTTGGGCAATTTTTTCCAAACCCAACCAATATAAGAACGTGTGCGGGTATTTATAAAAAGCGCAAAAAACAGATTTTCAATTTTTTTTTCCTTTTTTAACTTTTCCTTCATCCCCCCCATTAGTAAACACAACACACTATCAATCAATGTCTCCCTAGGATAAAAGGGGGGTTAAAAACAGGAATAAAATTTAAAGAGATAGGAAGGTTTTTTCGCGTTTTTTAAAAGATTACGTTTTCGGCTTCCTTAAAGAAATTTGGGAGTTGTCCATAGCCTTTACAAGAGAAGAAAGAAAATTATCCCCTTTGTATTCTTTCATCCATTTTTAAAAAAAATTTTTTAAAACCTATCTACCCTCAATGATTTAAAAAATTAAATGTTTTATGGGGGGTTTTCATTTTTTAAATGGTGACCCCCCTTTTTAGATAAACTTTTGATGAAAAATAGGAAGTTACCTTATGGGACATGTGTTGGAAACTATCCGAGGGTCTGCCCCCCTGTGTTGGGGATGTTTGGGGGCAATGGGGCTTTTTGGGGCCGCCCCTCCCCCGTCAGAACTCTCGGAGTTGGAATGAGATCTGCAAAACATTTAATTATTTTTTTTCAGGCAGGAGCTTTTTTCTGGGCCCTTATATTTTGTACGTTCTTGCGCCTTCTGCATCTAACCGGGTTCCCAAATTTGTTTCACGCCCCCTATGAAAAATGAATGCTAGCTCCTTGGCCCAAAGGGGCCCGCAAAGGGGGTCATTTAAGTATTTTTAAATTTAAAAAGGACCCTTTAAGGGGTTTTATTAAAAAATTTTTTTTTAAATTATTTTAATAAGAATCAATTTTGAATACCTTGATTTTTTGAAAAGGGTTTTAAATTTTGGGGTTCAATGAAAAGAAAAAGTAAAAATAAATATTGTTTGTTTCTTACTTTGTTTTTTATTCTTAAAAATGCGGAAGTTTTTCCCTTCGTAATCTTGGGAAAATTTTAAAAAAAATTTTTTTTTCCCTTTTGGGGGGAAAATTTTTGCCTTATTTCCTCTTCCAAAACATTTTTTTGGGCACAGAAACAATTTTAAACCCAAAGTTTTTTGTTAAACATTTTGGACCTTTCAGGCAAAGTGGGGAAAAGGTCGCGTAACGATAAATAATTTATGCGGAATGGGGAAATTCTCAAAATTTTTTTTTTACTTGTATCAATTTCATCCCAAAATTTTCTTAAAGCAGGGGTTCCTTTGAGTGCAAAAATTAAATGTATATTTACACCAAAATTTTAAATCAAAAACCGACGTTTTTTGTTTTTCATCAAGGGGGCACCTTTCCCCAAGGGACGGGCAATCCTTGGGGAAAACCCCGCCCCCCCCCCCCCTCCTTGTTTGGGCCCCTTGTTTCCCCAGTTGAAAAACAATGTCAAAGGGTTTTGAACCGAAAAATGGGAATTTTTTGTTTGCCCCCCCTTTGGAAAATTTGCGGGAAAACCCCACTGGGGGAAGGGTTGAGGGGGAATTAATTGAGTAAGGGGGCCCCAAATTGGGGGGGGAATTTAAAATAATTTTCAGGGGCAGGTAGTAATCATTTTTTCTTGAAAATTTAAATAAACCCCTTTTAAATTGTTTTTTTTAAAAAAATTTTTTTTTTTTTAAAAGTGATTTATGAATCCATGCAATTGGTTTTTTCTATCTTTTTTTTGATTTGTTAAAAAAAAAAAAAATTTTTGTTTTTAAAAAAGGGGTTTTGAGAATAAAGTAAAAAAAAAATTAATTTTTATTTTTTACATTTACCTTTTTTGGAGTTGGCAGCATTTTACTTAAACTTTGCAGCGTAAGTGATTTTCTCTCTTTGTCCCATTTTGCTCTGAAACTATTTATAAACATTTTTTTTAACAAATTAAAAAAAATAAAAAACGCATTTCAATGAGCATTTATAAAATACCGCAAAAACAATTTATCTTCGTAACAACAAGCACATTTTCAAAAATAACGTTTTGTTCAATTTGACTCTCAAAGAGACAAATTTGGAAAGGGGAAAATGGATTTCTGGCGTTTAAAGGCTTTTGACCTTATTGTGGTTTAAAATGGCCCTTTTGTATTAAAAACATTCCCCATTTCAATAAATTTTTAAGCTTTAAATTGATTTTTTTGAAAAAATTTATACTCGTTCTAATTCCAGTGAGGAGAAATATTTAAACAAAATAGAAGTAATAAATTTACAAAACTCAACCTTTAAACTTTCATATCTCTGTTATTTAACTATCCGATTTAATAACGAATTGCACTGATGATATAGCGATTTTTTGTTTTTATTTTTCTGCGTTCACAGAAAATAAAATAATAAGAGACATTTATTCTCATTACAACAAAACTATGTATCGTCGTGTGTTGCCTGACAAGTAAGAATAATAATAAAACGTGATGATATTGAGGATATTTTATTTTATTGTTGTTTTTACGCCCATAGGGCTTTTACATATAGACATTTTTAAATGATTACACAGTAGGTAGCTATTCATTACCGCCAGAGATGGCATCCAGACACTGTTCCCTAAAATGCACTAGATTTGTGTTGAAAACATCAATATTGTTAGTATACTTGTTAGCCAGTGCGTGCATTCTTCGTATTGGTGAGTTAGCACTGTAATTGGTCGATGATTGGCTACAGTAAAATAGTGCATTACTGCGGGTAACTCGACCAGGCACTCGTATACGAATTAAATTTGTTTAGTTGACAACAATCAAACATAGATTTCAATACTTTGAACAGAAAGAGCAAATCGTCGCTTCCACGGCAAAACCACTAATCAGAAAATTTTGTGAAATTGACTTTTGAATGCAATTATACTAAAATTCATAATTCTTCACCAGTACTTCAATTAATAATGCTTATTTCAAATGTAATAACAATGTAAAATGTAAAATAAAGTTTTAATTGTTTCATTTCTTTATATTTTGTGATGTTTTTTCCTTCTCCTCAAAAATGGCAAATAATCTGATAAGTGGTTTTGCCGTGGAAGCGACGAAATCATTTAATATTGTCTAATGTTTGTATATTCAATAAGTTATTTAAAAAGTTATAATTTATGTTTACAATGGGAATATTTAATTTAAAATTAATAAAACGCAAAAATTTATGTTGGACTCTTTCAATGTTCTTTACGTGAACCCTGTAATAAGGAGACCAAATGACCGAGTTATATTCAAGCTGACTTCTTACTAAAGCAATATACAAAATTTTCATAGTTTTCATAGATATGCAACATACTAATGTAATAACAACCATGCAAAATGCCTTGCAAATTCAGGAAAACCCATGCGTTTTAAGTAGCCTACCCGTTGGTAGAGACCCAGTGGTCTTAAAAATAAAAGTTAATCAATCCCTAAAATATGAAACATACATACAATTTTTAAAAGTTTAAAATAATAGGTTTGGTAGATAGGGAAAACCAAATATTTCATATCTCCACAGGATTTAATTCAAATCTGAAAGCGTTAACAGAGTAGCATCATGCAGTTTATCATAGTTGGTTCTTGTTAACCTAGGCTTACCGGACTGTCTGTATTTTGGTATTTTTGATGTTTTTAAGAACTAATAAGAACTTTAAAATGTTATTTTTATTATTAATTGTTGAGGTGTGGACTGTAGTTGGGTCTTGTGGTTGATTAAAACTAATTCTGATGAACATTAGTTTTATTTCTATATTTACGACATTACAATTATGCCATAAAACACGGCTATAGTATTTACAAGCGTTTATTTTACTTTTGACATAATATGGGCGCCTATAAAGTTCCGTAATTATTGAAAGGCAACCATAGACCGAAAAATGCAATACTTTATGTTTTTGTCTTTACGATAGTGAAGCACATGCTCTTTAGCTCTGATATTTATCTATATCGATGTTTATTAAGCCTACTTATGCAACGAGGATTATTCAAGTTGATTTTTTTTATGAAAAAATATAAAATGTGATTTAAAATAAAACCTTTTTTTTTTTGCTTTGTTTGTCGCGACACAGAATTTCTCAATTTACATTACGACAATCAAATATTCTTTTTTTTTTTTTTTTTTTTTTTTTTATATCCCTACAGAGATGAGGTAGAATTTTTTCAAATTCAGGAATATGGATATTCGAGCGTTTACAGGGCTTATGACCTGTCATTGGCTGGGTTAAGTGGCCACTTTATGTAGGTACTACAAACATTCCCCATTCCGCTTATTAGCGAATATCCACACCAGGTAACATTTTTGATTTTGTATTTACGCTACGAATCAAGAATCATCCACCAGCGAGTTGAACGCGCCATCTATGCATTGATATTAAAGTTAAGTATTTTATTAGCAGATTACTTTATTTATGTAGTTAAGACTTTTTTCGAGTTAAATTAAGTACTAGTAATCGCCTGCAGATGACTCTGCAATTTATTTTACTCATATTTAGACCAGGAATTTTTATACAACATTTTGGGTCGTGTTCAAATACTTGCACACAATTCTGGATTTATCCCAAGACGGGAGTAGGTATATATTTTATATTTATTTATATATTTTATAAATAAAATATATACCTACTCCCGTCTTGGGATAAATCCAGAATTGTGTGCAAGTATTTGAACACGACCCAAAATGTTGTAATCAAATATTCCTATGCATATTTGGGTTTTCTGTAGCTCCTGCAACCGATGACAAACTCCAATTAAGGAGTTTATCGGGACTGTATTTAAAGTTTCTTTTGTAAAGAAATTATGTATTTTTTAATATATTTTTTATTGAATAGACTGTTTAAAAAAAAAAATTAAACGACAGCGCTTTCGTAATATAAACTCTGCTTTAAACGTGTGGGTATGTTTATAAACTACAAAATGTTGAACAAAAATAAAATATTAATGTGTTAAATTGATTAAAACATCATAAATAAAGTCGATTTTTATGAGAAATCGATTCGGACATTTTTAAATGATTACACAGTAGGTAGTTATTCACTACCGCCAGAGATGGCATCCAGACACTGTTTACTAAAATGCACTAGATTTGTGTTGAAAACGTCAATATTGTTAGTATACTTGTTAGCCAGTGCGTGCATTCTTCGTATCGGTGAGTTAGCACTGTAATTGGTGAATGATTGGCTACAGTAAAATAGGTAACTCGACCAGGCACTCGTATACTAATTAAATTTTTAGTTGGATATGAAATGATAATGATGATTATTGACCATACATGCTTCTTCCCTCGAGCCTACGGTAAGCCTAGTTAACCTCCACGGAGTAGATCTACACACAGAACATCAAGGGGCGTATCTTACTGAGTTGACAGTCACCGTTTCTGTCCGTGGCCCGGTGGGTGAGCTGCGCCTCCAGCTCGAATATCCACGAGCAAACCAGCGCGGGTCGATCTCCGAGAACTCGGGGAAGTACGCTGACATCATCTCCACGAACCCTGGAAGTCACAAGTGCCGCTTGAATGTCTATCCATTAAAAGTCATCGCAAAATGAAACACAGGAGATAAATTGTCTTAGTTCTCTTAAATTATTAACAGTAAATAAACAGTCAGAGAATTATAGTACAATCATAAGTTAAAATCAACATTGAGCAGCTTCAGCACTACTAACACACTCCGCTGCAACTACAACAACTAAATCCTCCTTCAATACTTCATCAGACCTACAGACAAGCTAACCATCTGCAACCCCACCGGATCCTCTACTAGTAGGTACCAGGAGCCAGGAGCCATTACAGACTATTCAGGTCGGTCGCAGGCAGAGAGAAGTACGAACAGACCAGATAAAGAGGTTATAATTACAATTTAATACGTCAATATCACTAGAACTGTAATTATAGGTGCTCAGCAATCTCTTAAGAACACTATTTTTCAAGTAGTTCCTAGAGGAATGTGATACAAAAAAGTGCAGGGTGACTCCCTACTTTTTAAAAACATTTTTACTTTTACTACATAACACATACCTTTGTAATTTAATATCATCGCAATTTAGATAAATGAATTATTTGAAAAATAAGACGATACTTTTGGTTGGTGTACCAATGCAGTGCCCTATGCACCATTGGGTGCGGATAGGGGAAATTAGTGGTAGTAGTGTAGTTGGGGAATGAGTTCGTGGCCCTCGGAAGGAATGCGGCTAGTGCTGTTACTGCTACACTATTCTGAAAATCGATATCGATATAAATCGACAAGTACCTAGGTACATAAATGAAAATTTTGATAATGGGAATAGTAAGATAGCTAAAATATTAAAACAACGCGTTTAACTTTTTCAAGGGATAGTTTACAATATCAATTATTGAAATTAAATCAAAGATAGTGTACAATAGGGATACTACACAATTGAAATTGAAACAAGAAGTTTGTAATATTATTGCTAAGTGAGTTTAGTATGTTGGTGTATGTGGTACACGTGGTCTGGCCTATTGTTTGTTTATGGTTGAGAGATGAATACATGGGTAATTTACGACTTTTTTAGTTATAAGTGCGATATTGCACCCATAACTCTACTCACCCATAATAAAAAACGTCTTAAATTATTTGATTTATATTTTTTATTGACATTACTTGGTGGAATTCCATGATTAAATTTTTAATATATAACTAATTAAAGTTAAATTAAAAATACTTGGTACACTTCCACTTTTATTTATTTTGACCAGTTAGCGCTTTCACCCTGTAACGGGCATCTTCAGACTGGTAACATGTTGTACAAGACAAAAGTATAAATAGCAGTTTTTACAAAATAAATTTAGATACTTAAAGGGGTTTGGAGATAGAGGAGTCCCCTTTTACCAGTGGAAGGTTAGTGGAAACGCCGGTGATGTTGAAATCGTTTATTCAGTGAACAAGGATGAGTGTTGCGTGTCGGATGATGAGTGCGCGGCAGTTCCGTAGCGATGGAGCGAAGTCGGCGGCTGGAACAACGTTGGTAGCGAAGCAACGTGGAGAGCAGACGATGCGGTCGGGCTTCCGTTGCTGGTACCAGGAGTGTGAATCTAGGGCGTGGTCCGAGGCTTCCATTACGGCGACGTCTACGTCAGGCAAGACACGGCGTCTTGGCTGCTGACGTGGACAGGCGACTCTCCGACTGAAGAGAGTAACTGCGTAGATGGTATAAAGATGGTCGTGCTGCACTGCTGTTCTGACCCTCGGTACGGGTATTTATAGGACAGCATTCCTTTGTTATTAGAGTTGAGTGGTGGGGATAGACATTCGTGTGCAAAGCCATACTGCCCGTTGAATTGCAGCGTCAGCTGATGATATTCTAGGAATTATCTACTCGTGTAGTAATACCTGACGCAGCTGAATTATATTTGCACTTTCGACGTTGTGTACGTCTGGGTTGTTAACCCCCCACACACCCCCTTCCCAGTGAACGAGTTTCACGATTCGAAGCGTTAATCATAAGCTGAAAATGTAAACGATTTCTGCCTTACGATTTTTACGTGGACATTCGATATTGTCGAACTGCATCGGTGTAGATTATAATATCTAATGTTTTTGCTGATAACTGTTTGTGTGTTAACAAACGTAGTATCGCTGATACAGCAAGTCGAATGAACGGATATTGTTATGACTCGTGTCATTATGCTGAGTTGTTATTTGAGACAACTGAAAGTCGAGTGTACCGTTTTCCGTATTGGCGTAGCTTGTGCGGGATCAGCGAAGCTAATGCGGGATCAGCGTAGCTATGGCGGGATCAGCGTAGCTTGTGCGGGATCAGCGTAGCTAGAGCGGGATCAGCGTAGCTAGAGCGGGATCAGCGTAGCTTGTGCGGGATCAGCGTAGCTAGAGCGGGATCAGCGTAGCTTGCGTCACCGGTATGGAATAGCAACGGTGTGATCTGACTCGTTGATGATGATGTTGAGACACGTTGGATGCTCGCGGTAGACGGATGGGCGGTGTTCCACGTTCCACTGGTATTACTCCGTTCGAAGATCACGTCGATCACCGTCGGGCTTCAGATCACGTCGGGCTTGAGATCACGTCGGGCTTAAGATCACGTCGGGGTCACCAACAAAGGGGTTTTGAATCACGTCGGCTTAAGATCACGTCGGGGTCACCAATAAAGGGTTTTTGAATAGAGGAGTCCCCTTTTACCAGTGGAAGGTTAGTGGAAACGCCGGTGATGTTGAAATCGTTTATTCAGTGAACAAGGATGAGTGTTGCGTGTCGGATGATGAGTGCGCGGCAGTTCCGTAGCGATGGAGCGAAGTCGGCGGCTGGAACAACGTTGGTAGCGAAGCAACGTGGAGAGCAGACGATGCGGTCGGGCTTCCGTTGCTGGTACCAGGAGTGTGAATCTAGGGCGTGGTCCGAGGCTTCCATTACGGCGACGTCTACGTCAGGCAAGACACGGCGTCTTGGCTGCTGACGTGGACAGGCGACTCTCCGACTGAAGAGAGTAACTGCGTAGATGGTATAAGAGATGGTCGTGCTGCACTGCTGTTCTGACCCTCGGTACGGGTATTTATAGGACAGCATTCCTTTGTTATTAGAGTTGAGTGGTGGGGATAGACATTCGTGTGCAAAGCCATACTGCCCGTATGAATTGCAGCGTCAGCTGATGATATTCTAGGAATTATCTACTCGTGTAGTAATACCTGACGCAGCTGAATTATATTTGCACTTTCGACGTTGTACCGTCTGGGTTGTTAACCCCCACATACTAAACACATGAGATGGAAAAGGCAAATATGAGAGAAAGAAGAGACGAAATACAAAACATGTGTTAAATGGCAGTAATGTAACAAAGTAGGTAATGGGGAACTGGAGGGGGATAAGTTTTATTATATTGCACAAGGCAAAAACAATTTTATATAAGAAATCTAGAAAAACCAAAAATGTACATGAGTTAAAGAGAGTCAGTATGAGATAAAATGAGACAAAATACAAAAAACTATGTTAAATGGCAGTATTGTGAGAAGGTGTAGGTAATGGAAGGATAGGATTTTATTACAGGGATATATATTAGTGGGTTAGGCTAAGGGTGAAAGTAATGGGGAATTTGAAAATTCTGTTTGCTGGTTAATTAATAATATATTGGCGTTATTTTTTATTCTATTAATTTCTAGTATTTCTAACCTATCCAATTTTGGGCCTTTATTTTCGACATGAAGGATTTTTACTTTATCTAGATTTACAAATTGATGATTAAATTCTGTTAAATGCGAAGCGTAATTAGAGTTATCTTTTTTTAATCTATGTGAAGCTAAATGTTCTTTAATTCTTATTTTTTATCGATCTTCCGCTCTGTCCAATATATGCCCCCGGGCAATCACAATTTAATTCATATACTCCGCTTCTATCAAATTTATTTTTATCGGGTCTTTATTATTTATTAATGCCTGGCCTAGTGATTTATTATTATAATATGAAACTGTAAAATTATTTTTATGTAATATTTGTTTGATTTTATTACTAGTATTCCCAATATAGTTAAGTTTTATCCATTTTTTATCTGTATTATTTGATGTGGGTATTAAACCAGCGCATGCCGCAGACAAAATATTTTTCTTTTGTTTTTTACGAATTAAATTATCTACTAAGGAATCGTCATAGCCGTTATTACGCGCTAGTGTTTTAATGATTTGAATTTCTTTAAAGTAATTATTTGAAGAAAGAGAAACCTTAAGTAAATCTATGAACTAATGAATGAAAGGTTGACATTTTATGTGTTATGTGTTATTTATTAGTATGTCGGTTTATGTGGTTCACGTGGTCTGACCTATTGTTTTTTTATGGTTGAGAGATGAATACATGGGTAATTTACGACTTTTTTAGTTATAAGTATGATATTGCACCTATAACTCTACTCACCCATAATAAAAAACGTCTTAAATTATCTATCCATTCATGTCTCAACCTAACACAAACAATAGACCTGACCACATGTACCTACAGAATACTTTAAACTATATTCGCTTAGCATTAATAAAATTTCTTATTCCAATTTCAATTGTATACCATCCCATGAAAAAGAGAACTGCTGTGTTTTGGAATCCCGAGATATTTTCAAAAATAAACTAGCGATCCGAATCGGCAGTAGTACGAATATCACTAAATGTCCCGTGACCTAGGGGAGAATAGAAGGGGCGGAGGGGATAGACCCTCCGCACACACTTCTTTCCCCGAAGGCCACAAACTCATTCCCCGGTAGTACTTTTGGTCGATATATATTGATATTTGTAAAAAAAATCATTGCTTGCATGACAGCACGTCCTCTTAAATAGGTATACAAAATCTGAAAAATTGTTTTTAAACTGGTTTATGGGTATAACACCTAAATGAATAATAAAAAATAAAAACTTGTTCTGTTAAAAAAGCAAAGCGTGTTGTAATACCTACAAGCTGAATGTAATACATGATACAATGTTTTGTTGAATGGGCGGAACACAAAACAAAGGGCTATGAAGCAGGTTACAAAGGAATGTAACTGGAAAGTAAAGATTCAACTTTATATTATGAGATGGATCAAATTACCTACGACACGTGTATTGTTTTTAGTGACATGTAACCCGATTCAAGATAGGTAGATACTTCATCTCAACTGAGAAATTTAATAGACATACCGGGGCTAGAAAAGAATCGTGTTTTGCCCTGTACTTATTTCATTTAATTTATTTCATAGATATTAAGAACATAACAGAAAAATCCAAATCATTTGTAGTAATAAATAATACGACAATAGATGGTACAAGTATAACAAAGAGTAGAAAGTAATATATTATGTAATCAAAAGTTAGAAAGTGCTTTCCTAAGGGAAGATCCCACTGTCGTGAAATATGTCGACATCCGAGGTGATGCGATTAAGTAGCAAGATTGCTCTACCAACCGGCATAACCATTGGCAGGTTGGTTCTGCATCGTGGTAGGTAAAACAATTGATTCTGTCTTTGCCGAAGATAGTTATCAGGTACGAACAGACCTATATCCATTAGAATTTCTTAGAACATAGACCAAGATGGACAGAGGGTCCGATGCCTTGCAGAGTACCCGCTTGCACAGCGCGGACCTCAACTGTGCAACCCATAATGATAAAGACTTTTCAGCTTTAAAAGAATGCAGATGGAGGCGCGATGCAGAAAACAAGGTGAAGATCTACAGGACATCCAATCCGTGATAAGTCACAAAATACTATCACAAGAGATGGTATCATACATGATCAATATAGTTAATAAAAGCAGGGCACAAAATGCCGAAACTCGTCAAGTTAATCGGAAGACCATTGATGTCCATCAATGGCCGGCCTTCTCCATGACGAGTTTTCCTATTCGCTGGAATGTGGATTTTTCAATGAAAGTCTTCAAGGGTTCAAATTTACTTCTTGGGTGACCAAGCTCATGAGAGGGGACGCTATAGAGAAAAGAAGAGTATTCTTGCTTAGTTTTTTTGAGAAATAAGATGGCAATTAGTTATTTAAATGCATTATTTTTTATAAAAAATATAATATAACCTATTATAATAGGTTAAGATAGGTTTGGTTTAATTAAATACTTCAAAATCAACTTAGCTGTTTAAAAGCAATCTTTTTTATTAGGTTATGAAATTCAAGAAAGAAAGGTCAAGATATGTTGGGTTTAATTAAATAATTTTAAATCAATTAGCTATGTAAAAGCAATCCTTTATTAATAAATTATTACTGAGGCGGCTACTGGAATATTGTTTGTGACCAAGAAGCCGATTTGCCTCGTCTTTGACAAATTTGCTGGGATGTGGATTTTTTCAATTAGTCTTCAAGTGATGACAAATTTGAACTGGGCCAGAGAGCGCATCAATTGAAAAGTCTCTAATTTGGTCAATTCCTTCTATAACTGTGATTTGTTATAATTTGATGAGTGCACTTACCTTCTACATCAAAACAAGGGTCCTGGGAGGCCTCCTCGAGTATAGAGATCACATACGACAAAACAATCTCATCAATTAGATTTAAATTTGCGCTCGGTATGTTTTTAGTCACAAATTCAAACAGGCTTTCCTTTACCAGGGATTCCTGCTGAGCGATAGTACTCATGCTGCTTATTTGTACCGAAAATTCGCGAGGAAAACAGTTATTCGAAGACTTCTTTTTTTTCACGGGCGAGACAAAATTTTGACAGCTGACCCGCCGAATGTTTCGCCGCACATTTAAGCCAAATTATGAGTAAAACACACGCATCTCGAATCGAAAACTCGTTTTCCTGACATTGAACACAAAGACCGATCGGGAATTTCGACAGATTTCCTGGAAAAGAACTATTTTTAATAAAAAATCGATATAGCTGAGCACAAAGTCCCTGGAAAATGTGTTTTTTTTTTTTCAACTATGAGTTTGACAGCCGCAGGTAGCGACGCTTTTCGAACAAACAAAGAACTAACTTTTCTCTTTCTTCTGTAAATATGACTACATAGTGTGTTCTAAAAATACAGCCATGTTATTTACATCACTTACCCATCTACACCGCTTGCAACTACTCTCCCTTATCCGCACCCAACGGTGCACAGGGCACTGTTTAATACAACAATGGTAATTATTACGGGAAATAATTGTGTTACTACTAAGAATAGAGTTCATTCCAGAGTCTAGCATTTTCGACAGAAACGGATTAATTTGTTGAAAAAAAAAGTAGTATGACAGACTTGGACAGAAACGGATTTGTTAAAAAAAGTATTAGACCATGGTCAGAATGAAAAACGAATTTTTCACAAAGGTAATGAAAATAATATTAATCCATGTAAATTATGTAGTACTAAATAAATATAAAAAATAATAAAAAGGTTGTGAAGAACGTTATAAAGTAGTGAAAGAAATAAAAAAAAATAGGTGGTAATTAAAACGAAGCCCAAACTTTGAATGGCCGTATCTCGCTTATTAATTATACGATTTACAAACCAATAAATTGCACCAATGATTTTGTAACTTTTTTTTTTTTTTTTCACATTCACAGAAAGTTTAAAGCTACAAGCCTATTACCAAATTGTACAAATAAGAATAAAAGACCAAAGTGAAACTTAATAATGATTTATTAACATAATTTAGAACTCTAACAAATAATAATAAAACCATCATTCATATAACAAGTATAAATTTGGAGATAAAAAAACAACAAAAACCTTTTGTAAACTCAACAACACAATATAATATGAACTATACAAAACTAAAATAAAAATCTGTATTAGAGAGACAAAAAGCCCGTCTTTCTAATCTATGTTTTTCAGGAGAGCATTTTAGTGATCTTTAGCCACAGTTTGCTGTGTTTATCGAACTTTTAGTAGCGAATACAGTGTTAAAATCAAATAACTTGGAGAAATGCAGCCAACAACATGCAAAGAAATAATGAACAAAATGTAAATTTATTTGGGTTTAAAAAATGTGAATATATATAATATACCTGATGTATTTTTACATATTATGTAAAAATATAATAGTTATAAGTTATGGTTAAATAGTATTAAGAATTAGACTTAATTAGTGTATTAGTATTTAAAATGTAGTTATAATATAAGAAGTTAATACAGTATTAATAATAAGTTTAGGAGTGTATAATATAGCTAGGTTTAAAAATGTATAATGTTAGGATAAGAAAAGGTAGGAAATGATTAAGTGTCGTGTAAATAATTAACCTACATAAATGTGTAAGTATAGAATTTAATAAATATAATAAATAAAATTAAAAGAAATAATAACTGTGGCTAAAAATCACGAAAACGCGTCACCTGGAAAACAATGATTTTAAAGATGAGAATTTTTAACTCTAAACTTCAAACAAGAATTCACTAGGAGCGTTTCCATACTAATTTTCCAAAAATGTACTCTCCTTCGGTTAATTTCCACCACTTATTATCAAATTCCACTGTCGAAAGACTTCAGCACCTAGGCCAATACACGAAATGTGTGATGTAGATGTCTAGTGATGACGTGGATGCTTATTGATTACGTAGTGAGTGATGTAGTGAGTGTCGTAGACACCCCAGACACGGTATTATTTTTCAAGTATGGATTGTTACTTCTCTGAAATTCTTGTTCAAAGGCTCTCAAGTATACATTGAAATATATTCCCATTATATTAACATTAAACCACGTAGTTCTTAAAAACATTGACAAGATTTTTCTTCACAACATTTCGTTTTTATCTCTGGCAGCACTGAAGCATAAGTATCACCTTACCTACAAATAATGACAACTGCACAAAATAAACTCTGTTGGTGTGCTAACACAGTACCCCACAGACCATTAATTACACAATAATTAATTATGGCACTCCAACATCTTTGTTCCATTTATTAAATATTAGACTATAAATAATCCAAGGAAATTAAAATGAATAAATATAAGATTTATATTTTTTGGTAACCATCTTTTGTATACAGCAGTAAATATTACACCTACTCGTAATGTATAACTTAAGCCAATCTATGAATAAAAAGTTTTTTGAATTGCACGATAGGTTGTTGGTACTTACTTTTAATAACTTTTCAGTTTTAGAGATATTATGACTATAATATCCCCCATAAGCTGTATGATTTGTACATTCAGAAAGCGTGTGGCTTAGGATAAGGTAGATTCAATTAGGTTATGTTAGGTTAGGTGTGTCATTAGCTGGACTCTTTGCTGTGCATAGGCTTAAGGTATCTCTAGTTAGATGTTGTAAATAAGGATTGGTAAGGTTAGGATAAGGTAGATTCAGTTAGGTTAGGTTAGGTTAGGTTAGGTGTATCATTAGCTGGACTCTTTGCTGTGCATAGGCTTAAGGTATCTCTAGTTAGATGTTGTAAATAAGGATTGGTAAGGTTAGGATAAGGTAGATTCAGTTAGGTTAGGTTAGGTTAGGTGTATCATTAGCTAGACTCTTTGCTGTGCATAGGCTTAAGGTATCTCCAGTTAGATGTTGTAAATAAGGATTGGTAAGGTTAGGATAAGGTAGATTCAGTTAGGTTAGGTTAGGTTTCATGTTATACCACAAACTTGACTTAGAATCCACAAACTGCCTCCAAGCCAAGCATTGGCCCACAGTTTCTGCGCATCCTCCCAGGTCTGACGCAAACTGCCGACGGATTGTCAACAGCGGACAGCGGATCGTCAGTTAGGTTAGGTTAGGTTAAGTGATCTATTATCTTGTCTCTTTGCTGTGCTTCAGCTTCTGGTGTCTCCTGAGCGACTTGAGATCTATGAAGCTCTGCGGGCAGACGGCGCAATGGTGGTCCCTGACGCTGGAGTGCCGGGCCTTCACGTGGCTGCCCAGCGAGGAGTTGGACGTGAAGCGGCCGCCGCACTCCTCGCAGCGGAATGGCTTCATGCCGTAGTGAAGGCTGCGCACGTGGCGGTGCAGGTTGCTCTTGACGGAGTATGTGGACTCGCAGCCGGGGAACTCGCACTTGTATTCGTAGAGTGCGCGCTCGTGCACAATCTGAGAATGGAGAAACACCAAAACGTATGAGAGTTATCAGGTTTTATTTTCGTTCTTTATCGTATATTATATGTATTGTAATTTTTATTTATCATATTTATATACTTATTGCAATTTTAATGTAATTGTTGCATCATCAATATTATTATTATAATTATAATAATCCTAATATTATTGTGTTACTTTGTTAATTATTTTAATTATTATTGTAAAAGGTACCGAGTACCGTTTATATGAAATAAATAAATAAATATTACCTACACATTGGACTCCAAATATGATGTAGATTCACCAGTTTTCGGTTTATACTACGAGTTTTGTTACTCCATGTCTAGTTACCTTGACGTGGCGCCTCGTGGAGTCTGCAGATTTGAAGGCGAGCCCGCAGCGCCCACAAGCGTGCGCCCGGGCGGGCTGGTGCGCGAGCCCGTGGCGGGCCAGCGAGCCCCGGCTGTAGAAGCGCCGCGGGCAGCTCGCGCAGGGGAAGGGGCGCAGCCCGGCGTGCCTCAGCATGTGGAGACGCCGGCCCGACGGCCCGCTGAAGGACTTCTCGCACAGAGGGCAGCGGTGCAGCCGGAAACCGGTGTGGACTGACATGTGGTTTATCAGGTGCGCTTTCAGCTTGAAGCTAAAATTTTAAACAAATTTACTTCATTTAAAACACTATACTAGGGTAATCAGAAAAGCCTCTTATTTTTAGCAAGTTAGCATAGAAAAAAACTGTTTTCTATAAAAGTAACATCATTTTAAACAAAAAAATTTTTTTAATTTTTACGATTTCATATGAATTTTTTTTGCGCGGTTTGAAATAGCGCTTTTTCAAATCGCTCGCAAAATCCTCCATTTAGCGCGCATGCGGTGTGACGTCACAGCAATATAGGCGCTCACTACGGAATGAATTTCACGCCTTCCACGTTGGACGGGTATGACGTCGTTAGTCATTAGCCAATAACGGGCGTTAAAACTCACTCGTAATTTCGTGTTTTTAAAACATAAATTTATAAATGAAAACAACATTTTTGATCATTGTGTTTTATATCGTTGGAATAGTAAAAATATACTTTAAATATTTATAGCGTTTTCAAGGATATTCATGTTATCGGGAAGAACCCTATTCTTTATTTTTCTACATAATCGCAATTTCGTTTGCCAGTTTGCCACCATGTCCTTCAGAAGAAGAAGTTTAGATGATACCTCTTTCCACATTCGTCGCACTGGAAAGGCCTGGTCTGCGAGTGCAGGGCGACCACGTGCTCCTTCTTGCTGACCTTATCTGGGAAGGCGGCACCGCACACCGTGCACACAAACACGCCTTTAGTCGTCCCGTGTTCCCTGAGACCGTGCGTTGTGGCTTCTAACTGTGACGGAAACCTGAGAAGAGATACAGATGGATTTATTAGATGGAAGTTTGTACCGTGTCGCAGTCGGGCTTTGGAATTACTGGGTACCACGCGACTAACCTCTCCTTACAAACATTACAGAAGTGCGGCAGAGTGCCCTGATGTAGCCGCATGTGTTTTGCCAGTTCCCCTTGGTCTATGTACGCCTCCCCGCACAGTTGGCAGGAGAATGGCCGCTCGTTTGTGTGTATTCTTATATGACGTAACTGGAACAAAGAATTATGTTTTATTGTCTATATTTATTTTATTTATTATTGATTTATTTTACTGTTTTTACGCCCATAGGGCTTTTTACATAGACATTTTTAAATGATTACACAGTAGGTAGCTATTCATTACCGGCAGAGACTGCAGCCAGACACTGTTCCCTAAAATGCACTAGATTTGTGTTGAAAACATTAGTATGTTAGTATACTTATTAGCCAGTGCGTGCATTCTGCATATCGGTGAGTTAGCACTGTAATTGGTCGATGATTGGCTACAGTAAAATAGTGCATTACTACGGGTAACACGACCAGGCACTCGTATACTAATTAAATTTGTTAGTTGGACAACAATCAAACATAGATTTTAATACTTTGAACAGAAAGAGCAAATCATTTAATATTCTTCTATTTTCTAGTGTTTGTATATTCAAAAAGTTATTTAAAAAGTTATAATTCATGTTATTCAATATTCGAACGCCTAGATAGCTTAGGCTGGCTAAGCCATATACTACGTATGCCTCCTGAGAGCCTTAACCATGCTTGCCTATTTCACAAGGCATCAGGTTCTCGGCGTCCTGGTCGTCCACTGTTGACAATTTGTCGGCAGTTTGTGTCGGAGCTGCGGGACGTGGACTTGACTTGGGAGATCTTGGCTGATCGCTTGGCCTGGAGGCAGTTTGTGGATATGATGTGGTTCGGAGGATATTACATCCTATTTAAATGTTATCATGATGCACTTACCATGTTAATTTTCTGCGTGAAATTTTTATCACAGTACGTACAAGAGTACGGCTTCTCTCCGGAATGTACACGCTGGTGTAATGTTAGATCGTGAGCGCGTGTGAAACATTTACTGCATTGTGGACACTTGTGCCTGTAAAAAAATTCAAATGCAAACGCTTCTTCTTCAAAATGCAAACGATTATGGAACTTCTGCAAATGCAAAAGTTCCATAATTTTCTTCGTATTTTATTTCCCTTGTACAAGTTTTTATAAAGGAAACACCAAAAACATTATTAGTTAACAGAAACAGTTATTTTTTCGAGAAAAGGGTAAAATAATTTAAAAAAACACAAATTTCCTTGGCATTTTTAAGCATGTATGAGTAAAAAACCTTGGCACTCAAACGGTTAAGCATAAAGGGATAACAAGCAGTAAAAAATAAGTGGCAGAACATTAAATTGGTGAAGCTTAGACAATTAGAATCAAATGTGGACACACTCAAGACAGGATCGGGTCGACTTCAGTAAATGTTTTAATCTTGATAGACTTACACCGAACAAGTCCAGATCCCGTCTTGAGTTTACAATACGACACAATCGAGACAATGGGGCATGAAAACCATAGTTAGTTTTGTGGTGACTGAGGAACAGCACGTGATTATTTCTCAACCTACGGACTGGAATTCAAAAAGTCACTCAAAAGGTGCATCTATCATGCCATTTAGCAATTTAAATATGAATGAGTTTACAATACGACACAATCGAGACAATGGGGCATGTCTCGATTGTGTATGGAGATCATATCGTCCTCTTAAGTTTTTGGGAGGTTGCACGGGAACTGGCCGCAGATTACTTGGCTTGGGGTAGCTTATGGAATTTATATTTATTATTGTATTTAGAATGAATTGTATTTTTTTTTGTAATGTTCTAAATAACTGAAATAAAATCAAAATGAAATATATGCTTCACATAGAGAGCCAATATAGTATGATGATGATGATACTATTAAAGTCCATCTTCAGTGTCTGGCTGGACACCGGATATCCGTTGTATCTCTGGTTGAAAATCTTACCGAGTTTCGACTTGGTGTGTGATGGAGTGCGTCCTCAGTTCAGCGTGCACAGTGAAGACTTCAGAGCAGTCCTTGCAAGGGAATATCTTCCTCCGCCTCCTCTTCACGGTTCCTGGCTCCGATTTGATCTTCCGTGGGCCGGGGATTACTATTGAGATCCTGAAGAAAAACATGCCTTGTACAGTGTACAGCAAATTTCATTTATGGAGAACATCATAGTCTAAGCTTTAATTGAGAGGCGAACAGTTTACACATTTGCTGTTCAAGTGGGTTTCGTGCAAGGCATTAGACCCTAATTAATTAAAAGTAATAGATAATAGATTTATAAACAACATTTTGAGTGTGTCCAAATACTTGTAGACAAAAACTGGATTTCACCCATTACGGGCTAATAATTACAATTTGAAATCTCAACAGAGACGAGAAGTTTGGAAGGGGATATGGATATCTAGGCGTTTACAGGGCTTATGACTTGTCGTTGGCTGAGTTAAGTGGCCACTTGATGTATTACAACATTCCCCATTTCACCTAGTATTTAATATCCATATCTGCCAATTATCCAATGTCGTAAGCCCTGTAAACGCCTAGACATCCATATCCCCTTCCAAATTTCTCGTCTCTGTTGAGATGTCAAATTGTGATAATAGATTTAATTACCATTTTCTTTAGAGAATTCATGTTCTATTCTATTATATTCTATAGCATTAAGCTCCAGATGTCACTGCGACCTGTGTAGATCTATTGTGATGGTTCCCGTAAAGCCCCTAGCTAGGCCTAAAGCCCCTAGCTCTTGCAGAGGGTGAGAACTAGCTAAAACATACCTATATTTCCTCATCCCTAGGTCCCAGATCTGGGCCACCAAGCAAGCTATTTTACATCATTTGACTGGATCACGGATTCCCAAGAATGTTGCTTCTTTACTTCTTAAAAATATTTTTTGAGCATGGAATTTACCCATGAAGTTTCAAATTAATTAGTTCTAGATTATTCAAAATTAGATTTTTCCAGCGTTAGAAATGTAGGTGTTTTCAAAATGGTATTTAAAAATGAATTTGAAACCAATATGTAGAAAAAGATAGGGTTGAGTATTAAAAATTCATCAATGGAAGTATAAAAGATGTTTATTTACATATAAAAATATAAAAAAATAAAGCTTTTTAAAACAGAATTGCATTGACTGCTTATTAATAATAGGAACTGTTGATCAGAATACCAAAATTCAATCACAGACATGCATTTTTAATAACTAGATACTACAAATATAAGAAAACTTATAAATAAATGCTTGAAGTAATTATGAATACAAAAATAATTATTGTCTCGATACTGCTTATTTTGTAGGTTTGAAAAATGAATTTTATAAGTTTGCGATCTTAGGTTTTAACATGTTGTACTAACATTGTAACAGAGTTTATTGCTTAGCGGGTTAGACCAGTAGATAGAACTTGCAAAGATTATTGCAATGGCATTCAAAAAAAGAAAGATTATTCAGTAAAAGAATAATGTTATTTAATCTAACCTTCAAATAAAAACTTTAAACTTGAAAAATTGCAGTAAGAAAACTGAATCAACTCATCCAAAAGATACAAAAAAGCAACAAGATTCCTTAAAATGACTAAACTTAAAAAATAAAATTAAGTATAACATAATTTAACATTTCAGTGTTTGGATTAAGCTTTGAATTTTTTAAAGGGCAAAAAATCAATGATGGTAACAAAGCAAAATTTTCTTAATACAACAAAATAAAATATTATGTAAAATATTAAGTGTAAAACCTTTGAGAGTCAAGCCTCAGATATTCAGTAAAAATAATTAAATACTAAAATTAATACTAATCGAAATAAACATGGATAAAACTAGATTTTTAGGAACAGGACATAAAAAATACTTAATTTAATAACAATAAAACTTGGCATTATTCAAAAGGAATTATGCCCACTTTATATGAGACAGTTTCTTGTTCAGAAAACTACACAGTTTCTTGTTCAGAAAACTGTGCAGTCTGTCAAACTTCTGTCAAAAGACACGCTAAATATGTGTATTTTTGAAACGCGATTGTAAGTTATTATCGTATGTTTGCTCTCAGGAAATTGTATATTTAGCTAATTATGTATATATGTTATTGTTTTTTTACGTATTTTTTTAAAAGCATACAATAAACCAATGTCTATTTAAACGTTTACATAAAAAACATTGACTGTCATGTCAGCTTAAATCTGACACTAGCACACAGTTTTTCATGCAGTTTTACCTTTATACGGGACCGTTTTCAGACTGCACAGAAAACTGTGTAGTAAACTGCGCCATATAAAGATAGCTTTAGACTCTCTCAGAATTTGGCTGTAGTTCACCGAAGTTAGAGAATGTAGTAAGCCACTTCATACTACCCATACTTCTTTCAATTTTTGAGTGTTTTGGCAAGAAATTTAGCAAGCCTTGTTCAACCTTTACATTTTAGATTTTTTTAAACTTAAAAGTAAGACGTTTTATGATTTGTCACTGTATAACAGTTTCAAATAAATTCTTATTGGAATCCATCCAATATGGCCGCAGAATAGACATTTTAACATAAAAACGGATCATGGTGACCGGTAAATCATTTTACCAGCGTTTTATGAAATGAAAAATCGGTTTGATGCGAAATATAGCTTAAATTTTGTATACATGTTTATATAATCAGCCCATAAATACTTGGTTATTTAGTTTATAAAATAAGTAACGAATATGGACTAGACTAATAATAGCTATTAAAATATTAAATGAAATACTTCAAAATATTGATTTCTTTTGGCCTTTAAAGTCTCAATTGACTATTCTAATTTTTAATCGCTAGAGTCAAATAATGAAGAGTCAGTTTCACTAGAAAAACTGAACGATTCAGGATCCGATTGACCAAAGAAATCCAACTGTGGTCTTCTATTCTTGGGTGCCAGATTTCTCATCACTTCGATACGAAACTTAAAATATTTCATCTTAGAATCGGTAAATCTCTTAAACAAAAGATAGGCATTTAACATTAACATCTGTAGGACATGAATCAATACTTTGGTCTTCCACGGATGTCTATTTTTCTCGCACGGATAGCAGTACAAAACAAAATCAGTCCGATCATTTTTAAAAAAGAAATTCATATAATTTTCTATCGTGTTTGGTGTTTGTACTTTGATGCCTTTTTTATTTAAATTTTTCACACAATTTGCCGTCGAATTCCGTAGAAATGAATAAAGTCTCCATGAATTTACCAACTGCGATTCCATTGGCGTATTTCATCTTGCATTCGCCATTTTTTAATTTAGTAATAGACGCGATATCTTTGGGATAATTGGGCCCCTTTTCACGTAGCATCCCTGTGCAATAAGTGTTGTTTTCTATTAGATATTGAGCTAATTCGATGTTGTTAAAATGGTGATGCATGTATACCGAATGCCCGCTATTTAATCTTTCTTCTAAAAGGTTTTTGGCTACTGTTTGCGTTGTGGATTTCTCGCCAAAATTGCTCGCTTCCACACTTGAAATTGCTATTTTCAAAATCAAGCCATTCGGCTCTGTGAGCGAGTAGAATTTCAAGCCGTATTTTTGTAATCTCTTATTTAGTAAGTATCGGGGAAAAACTCGCCTCTTTGTAACAATCAAACTTTCGTCAATTGTAAGCTCTTTGCCGGGATGGTAGACACTTTGCATTTTGCTGTTGAAATAGTTAACGACAGGCCGCATATCGCTAAGGCTGTCTTTGGTTTCTGGCGGATTTTCATCCTTGTATTCGACACATCTGAGAATCAAATTGAACCTTCTAAGACACATTTGTTCCCTGAACCAAGTAGGATTCGCCACCATGCAATCATCTATCATGCACCCCATGTTGTAAAGCACAGCTAAAAAGACGAGAAATTCATCCGCAGATACTTCTTTGAATCCAGCTCCTTCCGGATCAGATTCTGCCAATTTCTTTCCGTTTTCATTAGCAGTGTTTCGTAAGTTATTAAGAAACGAGTCATCGAGCATAACGTAAAAGAAATCAATAGGATTTCGGCTTTCCATTTCTGTTAGCAGTTGCTGTTTTTTTGTGAAGGGGATTTTCTTCATGGAAGTTGGGACATCGGTCCATTCCATCGTACATTCGGGTTCATCTAGAACGTAAATATTTTCTTCGTCCGAGTCGCTATATTCATCTGAATCAGAGTCGGTAAATTCGTCGTGGAAATCCAGATCAGGTTCACTCTCCGAAGAACGTAGCTCCAAAATATAATTGTCATCACTGGACGATGACGAAGATCCTGGTGGGGACAGTTGCTCCTGATCCATAAACGAACTAAGACGTAAATAAAAAAAATCTTTGAAAATGATGTCACACGGAATTAAAACCGGAAAAAATAATAAAAATGGTCAAATTCTATACCAGAAATGATAAATCTTTAGTTTAACTTTAACTCCGCGAATTCGCGAAGATGTTAAGCTTACTATAATACTTAAATAACATTACATACTCATACAAGTGTGATGAATTGAAAAAAATACTTAAAGATATATCGTAACCTAATAAGCCGTTAATTTTTAAAACTAAGTATGTGTTTTAACAGATAATATTAAATTAAATTTACCCATTTACTATTTACCATTGATTTCCTTATAAAGTTTCAAAATAATTCATTATAATCTTATGACTACCTATGGAATAGATTTTTTTTTTCAATATTTTCAATAAAGTGAAATTTGACAGCTGAAATGGTAGGAATAAATTTCCTTCACCCCACCTAAGGGCGCATGTAAAAAATGACCAAGATAAACTGCACTTGGTGTACCAATGCAGTGACTATGCACATGCACCACTTGGGTGCGGAGAAGAGAAAATAGAAGTAAAATAAATAAGTTAATATTATTATTTAAAATAGTATAAATTACCTAGAAGCCTCTTCTTCTGACATGAGTTTGACGGTTTTTCTTCTGTCCGGAACTCCGAGTTTGATTTCCGGCGGAATGTCTAGTTCCACATTCCATTCTTTATTTGTGATCTTCTTCACTTTGCCCTTATTTCTTCTTGGTGAATTGGTAGTTTTTTTACTCAAAGGGGAAACGTGTTCGAGAGAGCTGTCCAAACGATTATCATTCTGGGAATAAAAATACAAAACAAATAAGTATGTAAGGCATAATTAAAACCTCTATGTTGCAAACATTTAAAGAAAAACCCACTAATGCACAAAATACACGAAACTCTTATAAAACTTTTATATACTTCCAGATGAATTTATATCAATAAATAATTATTAATTTTTGTACCTGAAAAATATCGTCACAGTGTAACAGACCAGGTTCTTGTTTAATATCGATTCTATCAAATTGTTTCTCTAATTCTTGTTTTATTAAATCATTATTTTCAATTTCGCTCTGCGAAATTTCACCACTTTCTTCTTCATCTTCAACGGGTTCTGTTTTACAAACAACTGGAAAATTCTCTTCTTCAATGTTTTTAAATTGTGACCCGACTTCAGATGTTTTTACGTTTGAAACAATTGAAGTCTTTTTTTCGTTTGAATATTCGTAAAGTCTTTTGATAAGCGGGCGCGTTTCCAACTTTGGCTCGGCTCCATTTGAAGAATCATCTTCATTTTCAAGGGTTTCTTTTGAAATTTCATTAGAAATGTTAATTTTATCAATGTTTTTTCCATCCATCGCGCAATAACACAGCGAACGGCTCCATACAAATGCCAAATTACTCACGATTGTGAACACACAGAACTTCTACTTCAGTAGTATTAAGGTAAGATTATTTTTATTGCATATAAATTAAGAAAATTGTTACAACTTTACTGAAAATATCCATTTTCGCGCTGTTATTGGACGATTTTGCAAAACGCAATTGAAGAGATGAGACGAGCAAAAAATCCGATCTGTCAAAGTTGACGGACATAGTGATGTAATTTATAAACGAATATCGATTTGTTCGATTGTTTACTTATAATGAATAAAATTTTATAATGCCCATTGTTAATTTATATAAACTTTTGGCCAAATATATACTGATGACTTCTAAAAACCATGTGATTTTCATAAATAAAAAAAAGTTACATTAAAAAAAAGTTAACATTACAAAAATCGATGTGATGACAAATCAAAACTAAAATAAAATGGCAAGGCGCGGTGAATGGCCGTATTTGTTTCTACAGTACCTACCTGCCCTACTTATTTTAGAAGGCTTTATATAAAAAGTTTTATGAGAGCAACTACTTAAAACAGCCGTTTAACTTATTAAAATATTTTTTTTACTCGGGTTCTAAAATAAATTACAGGTGATAACTTAAATGGCAACACTTCTTAACAACACAACAAACACCACCACGCCTTGGCAGTATCTGTCATCAATCATTAACTTTTTTATATTCCTGATATTACAATAAATAAATTAGTATAAAAGTGAGTTCGTTTGTTCTTCAGATATTTGTGCAATATATTCTAATATAAAAATCCTGTATTTTTACTACACACAGCGTTTAAAAATGAAATAAGTTGTGACTAATTCGAAGTGGGTGTAACCGTTTTATTTGTTTTTTCAGCTTACAAAATGAATTATGGTCGAAAAACTCCGTCGACCTACAGGTCGACACCATCCGTATATTCACATTATACGGGAAAGTAAGTTAACAACAATTTTTATATAAAATTCCTCAATTTTTTTACAAAAAATTCGTATTCCTAAAGCATGACACTTTTACCCTCGATTTTATTCATATTCATGTCGTTTTTTCGGGTTATTATGCTGTGTACATACACACTTCTTTTAAATATTTGAGGTTCGTTGGAAAATGCCCCAAAAATCTTTAAATATTTCGATAAGTATACTTTCAGATGTTTAATTTTGATTTTATTTGGCACTTGATCCCTCAAAAGGTAGTCTAGAACTACTAAAGACTAGTCTAGAACTACTAAAGACAAAGTAACTTTGCCCACTACTAGATTGCAAAAGATTAGTAATTCGTTTGCCTCAAACTCCGTGCGATTCTATAATAAACTACCTCTGGATGTTCAGGCCTTGTCAATCAAGGCATTTAAGAATGCTGTGAAGCTCAGGCTGTTCAGACAGGGTTATTATGGAGTCGTGGAATATTTGCAGGACAATACGGCTTGGCAGTAGATTCGTAATTTATTGTTGCATTATTGTTATATACTATTAGTTTTGATGAATTGATTTTTTATTTTATTTTATTTACTGACGTTTTTACAAGAGATTTTAAAATCCTACGTAAAAAAATTAAAACAAAACAAAACAAAAAAACTGATACTTTTCCTTACCTGGAGCAAAGGGTAGAGCATTGCATTGGTACACCAAGTGCAGTAAACATTGATAATTTCTTTGTCTAAATTTGTCAAAAATGAACTGAAAATTCCATGTTAGAGCTTACACTGTCCGCTACTAACTTGGTCCCACGCAAATAATATAGGGTAAAACACATTTTTTCTAACCTTGGAACATCTCTTTTTTTTGTAGGTCATCGACGAATTTAAAATCTAGTAAGTCTATGAGATCCATCCGTATTCCCCTGGTACCAGAAACCCATACTTCACGATGCTTTTGTCCTGGACATACAGAGAGGGTCCCTCCTCACTGGATTCTTTACTTTGGTGAGTATTACTTTCAACATTTTATCAATAAGTATTGAGTTTAATATTGTAAAATAGCCCCAATCAGTAAATAAATACATAAAATAATTACGTATTGATATCAGTGGAATGTTAAGAGTATACCTCACCACGTGACTCGCGGCCGCTTTCCATACAAACGTATTCCTCGATTTCCTCCCTGGAATTTAACATTAGAGCTATGATTTTTTCACACATTTTAGATATCGACCAGATGCGTGTTCGTGCATCGTCTCATTTTTTAAATATTTAATTTGTTAAAGGAGATAAATAAATGATTTAAAAAATAAGACGATACAAACACGCATCTGGTCGACATCTAAAAAGTGTGAATAAATCATTGCTCTAATGTTAAATCCAGGGATAAATCGAGGAATACATTTGTATGGGAAAGGGGCCGCCAGTCACGTGGTGTGGTATGCTCTTAAAGCTCCAATCGTTCATGCGCTTTGTAGCTGCTAAATGAATTGGAGTTGAGCCTCTATCAGTATTTCATAACTTATTTATTATTAAAATCAATGTTGCAACTTATAAATTATTTTTAATTAAATACGGTAGGCGGAGAACTGAAATTTTAGCTGTCTATGCGCTTTGTAGCTGCAAGACAAATTGGATTCCAGCACTTCATCTACGTATAAGTAACATCAATTTTCCGTAGTTTAAATTCTCGTTAGATTTTGGATATTATTTTTTTCTTGCCTTGCCTTCATGTGACAAATGATCAAGATACACTGCACTTGGTGTACCAATGCAGTGCCCTATGCACTATTGTGTGCGGATTAGGGATATTAGTAGTAGTAATATTATTTATTAGTTGTTTTGTTTCTTGTTTTAGTTCATGTCGCTGTTCACAATAGCAGAGGCGATATTTGATATTTACTGCCTGGGTATGGCCGCCCCGGGTTCAACTCACTACGGCTACTATATCATATCATTCGAATTCGTCTACGTTGGTAACATTCACGGTAAGCAAACATTGTTATAACTGTTTCATCTTTGTGGACTAATTAAACTACTATCAAGCGCCCTTATAGGTAATTTCTCATGAAAACGGCGATTCATAAGATTGATGTCCTATTATATTATACTGAGATTCCTTGGGACTTACAAAATAAATATATTAATAACAACAACATTTTGAACGTATACAAATACTTGTAGACAAATTACTGGATTATACCCATGCTGGGCTGATATCAGATATTATTGATATCTCAACAAAGACAGAGAAACTCTGGAAACGAATGTGGGCTATCTAGGCGTTTACAGGGCTTATGACCTGTCATTGGCTGGGTTAAGTTAGATTGCCAAAAATGCTTAACCATCTTCCCAACAGATGTCACTAGAGAGAGAAAATATTAAAATCTGTCAAAAAACCAACTCAAATGTGGATACTTCTGTACAAACTCTACATATATATATGGTTGTCAGATGATAGGCGGAATGGGAATGTTGTAGTGATCAAGTGGCCACTTAACCCAGCCAATGACAGGTCATAAAAGCCCTGTAAACGCCTAGATAACCCACATTCGTTTCCAGACTTTCTCGGTCTCGGTTGAGATATTAAATATACTAATCATTACCAAAACAGTGCACATAAATCAAAATATTAATATAAGTTTATTTAACAACCTGCGTCCTACTACAGGTACGACATTCCAGACAGGGTCAGTATGAAATATTATTTTCTATATAGTTTTTCACATAAAAATATTTCATTTGTGATACCTTGGACTGTCGCTGAAGCGTAAGATCAATCATCTTGCCTTCGTGTTGCAAGAGAGATTTATCCTTGTATCCACCTCGCTGGTCTGATTGTCTCTGCCGATGGTGATTTTGATGATGATAATAGGAAGAAAGATACACTAATAAAAAATTGTTTTTATTTTCCAGTACGGAATACTTTAATAGTGTTCTCACTATTTTCGCTGATTGGTGCCTGCGCTGTGTTTGTAACCAGTATTATGCTGATCAATGCCCTTCGTAAGGTAAGCATCGCCAAAATACTCTCGCATATTTGCATACTTTATTCTTTATCTCATTTTCCATCATCAAATTCATAATACGACCAAGAAATCATCAAGAAAATGGCAGGAAAAATCACAATCATCATCATCACGCAATGTGCATTCATCAAATCACAAAATAATTGCCAGTCGGGCGCTCTGTCCACTGAGCTAAACCTGGTAACAAAAAAAAGATCAATCAATCAACACTAACTAACTAAACTAACTAACCATCACGCCATTTCCCCGTAGGGGTAGGCAGAGAGGATAGAACGCCATACCACTCTGTCCTGACAGACTTCCTTTGCTTCCTCTACATTCATACATCTTCTCATGCACATACGCCGATTATTCCGACCACTTTCAAGTACTTGACGTACTTGGTTATGCCATGTCTTTCTCGGCCTTCCGCGGCTTCTACATCCAGGCACACTTGCATTTAAACTTCTTTTAGCCGTTCTTTCATCACTCATTCGCTCCACATGACCAAACCATTGTAAAAGCCCATTCTTAATTTTGTCGATAATGCTTATCTCAGCCTTGCACTCTGCTCTAATTTCGACATTTGTACACCTATCATACATAGTCTTACCACACATTCGCCTGAGAGATCGCATTTCAACAGCAAACAACACGCAACTAATAAAGTTTTATTTTTCATTGTCATTTTCATTTTCTGACTTAATATCAAAAATGTATTATCGTGTTTTGTGTTGTGAATCATCCATCTTAATATGAAGGCTGGACAGAAGAAACAGCGTAGTCAATAATAATAGATTATAAACAACATTTTGAGTGTGTCCAAATACTTGTAGACAAAAACTGGATTTCACCCATTACGGGCCAATAATTACAATTTGACATCTCAGCAGAGACGAGAAGTTTGGAAGGGGATATGGATATCTAGGCGTTTACAGGGCTTATGACCTGTCATTGGCTGTGTTAAGTGGCCAATTTTCTCAATGGATGACAGAGAGTGTTCACATGTGAAGCGTCGCGCCATTTCACTGTATATATACAAGTTCTGATAATTGGCATGGATATGGATATTAAATACTAGGGAAATGGGGAATGTTGTAATATATCAAGTGGCCACTTAACCAATGACAGGTCATAAGCCCTGTAAACGCCTAGATATCCATATCCCCTTCCAAACTTCTCATCTCTGCTGAGATGTCAAATTGTAATAATATATTATTTTGAGAAATACGATTTTTATAGGTTGCTTTTATTTTTTTCATATATTTTGAACCATTCTTACCTTATTTACTGGTCAGGTTTTCTCTCCACTGATCAAAAACTCTTAGACTTCTTTGTTGATGTCTGATAATGCTTGTGTAAAGTTTTTTAATGACAAATAAAACTGACAAATTGATGACAAGCTTAATAATGTGAGCAAGTTGACACTGAAAAAGCGTAGTTTGTTTACTTCAGATGGCGAAAAAGCTTGTGAAGAGTGTCGAAATTTATCTATGCCTTAAATTCGGTTCGAAGAACAGTGTTCGCGTAACCCGAGATAAACAACTCGAAATTATTAAATCATTATAAAACATTAAATAATTGACGTTTTTAGTTCTGTTTTTGTGAAAAAAAACCCGAGCGTTAAGTCGGTCGGTTGTCCCCATCGATATTCAACTCAAATTCATATAAAAACTGTCCAGTATTCGTATTATTCCATGTCATTCATATTTCTGTATGGCACAGTGCTCCACCGCCACTGGAAGGAGGAAGTTCAAGGTATCGCAGCATCACTAATAACGCTTTACGTGTCGTGTCTTGTGAATTTCTACATTGTCTTGTTACAGCACCGCACTAGTTTTCTATACTCTCGCACATCTTGGAACGAATCATAGAATAATATTGTGAATATTATATCGTCGCCGTCCAGGCAAAAGTCACTAACTCTGCTCTAAGAAAATTTTGATTTGAGTCACAATTCATAGAAAAAGTTGTGATGTTTAAATGGCAAACATTAGTAAATATATGGATTAAATTAAAACACTTCAAACGTGAAGATTTGATCATTTATTTAGTCGCAATAACATCGCAAACATTGATTATATCAAAACAGTTTTTTTTGAGTTAGTGACTTTTGACTGAACGGCGACGATATATTGTACATGTTGTAACAATACTCCATGTACAAGCGGGAAACCAGTGAATCTACGTCATATTTGGAGTCGATTTTGTAGAATTTTTTTATTTTATTTGACCCATAGTTTTTGAGAAAATTGAATACAAATTGTTATCAAATATAATTTATTTTGTCAAATTTATAGTATCCATAAATAAAACAAAATAAAAAACCGCATTTTTATAAGAATTTCACTTAATCTGCCGTACTAATGAAAGGATAAAAAAGTCATATTACACATTCGACTCCAAATATGATGTAGATTCACTAGTTTTCGGGTTGCACTACGAGTTTTGTTACTCCATGTATACAAGTCCTGATAATTGGCAGATATGGATATCAAATACTAGGCGGAAGTTGTAATACATCAAGTGGCCGTTTAACCCGGGCAACGACAGGTCTAAGCCCTGTTAACGCCTGGATATCAAACATTTCCCTCCAAAAAAAATTTGATACCTTAAGAGTGATATCCATTTGTCAACTGTTTATTTTAAATAATTTCTTTCTCCAGGAACACGAGAAGAAGATAGTCCCGTGGATCTTCTGTTTCGCCGTGTTCATCGTGTTCCGGCTGTTTGCGTTCATATTCTCGTGTATCGTGAACGACCTGATCTTCGCGTACAACGTCATCATGCTGCTGATGTGGATCGTGTTCATAGTGTTTGGCCTCTACGGCTGGCTGCTGGTCTACAGCCTCTACATCGAGCTGTCGGACCTGACCAAGCTGGAGGACTTGGCCCATCTCAGGGTGAGTTTGGCTAACTTTTATTCATTTACAAATGGACGAGGTCCAATTTTTACCTTACACAATTTTCTTAAATTTTTTCATTATGCAACCAAAAAAGGAGAAGTCCTCAAGCCCACTTTATACGGGACAGTTTACTGTGCAGTTTCTTGTTCAGAAAACTACACAGTTTCTTGTACCGTTTTCTGACCAATAAAAACTGCGCGGTGTGAATTTTACCTTTACACGGAGTTTACTGTCTGTAGGCATAGGCAGAACGCGACAGTCGGACCATACAATACACAGTCATACTGCCATAATGTTTATTTATTTATTCACGCCATGGGGCTTATACAAAACAAATGTAAGTATCAGTACCAAAGCAACGCATGTTGCCATACTAATAATCTCTATCGTCGCCTATCTTATCGATTTTTTGCAGATCTATTAATTTTGTGGAGATTTATCGAATCTACTGATGTACAGCCGATTTACAGATTTTGATTTTAATTTGAAAACATTTATTTTATGCAATCATAAGTGCAGATAAATTCAACATATTATAAATAACTTTAGGAGCTTCTACTGATTTTACAGTTTGGCAACATTACTCATCTGTCAAATAGTCGTTATTCGATATTTTGAATTTCGATTTAGGATTTCAGTTCATATTATTTATTAAGCCCACTTTATATGGCGCAGTTTACTACACAGTTTTCTGTGCAGTCTGAAAACGGTCCCGTATAAAGCTAAAACTGCATGAAAAACTGTGTGCTAGTGTCAGATTTAAGCTGACATGACAGTCAATGTTTTTTATGTAAACGTTTAAGTAAACATTGGTTTATTGTATGCTTTTAAATACGTAAAAAACCAATAACATATTAAAAGTTACACATTTAACATAATAAACTTTTTTTTTTTAAATAAAAAAATTACAAAACTAATAATAATAAAAATTTAAAAAAAAGAAAGTTTACATAGTTAACAAAATACAATATTAAGATACATACATTGTATTATGTTTTATGATTTAAGACATAGTGAGATAATTCATTTAAAACTGTTCATTTTAAACTGTTTTTAGTATTATTTTTTTTTTATGTTAAATAATTTAAAATGTTCCATAAATATTTGAGAAAATAAAAAATAATAAAATAATTTGAAAAATGACAGAAATATACCGGAAAAAAAGTATAAAACATAATACGGGCTAACTTTAAGTCATACATAAATATTCTGAAAAATTATTGACTAGACTCCGTCGCGTCAGTCGCCTTTAGTACTTGGGTCCTGAATATACCCAATGAGTAGCGAAAATTATGTCAATATCGCCATATTCGTTACCAAGGCGATGGAGTCTAGCTATAGGTGAATTTATATAGTAGTTGTGCCCGCTGGACACCTCGGCAAACATCGACTTGTTTCGTGTGCGGCGGGAAGGTATTTTAATGTTAATCAGTCCCGTTTAATCTCAGGGCTGTCCAGCGCGCCATTTACTAATTTATATAGGTTTACTAAATCTGTTAAGATTCTTCTATTCGAGAGAGTGGACAATTTTTAAATTATTTTGATAGGAAGTTATAGTCGATTTGGTCAACAGGAATATTAAGTTTAAAATTTATGAAGCGAAGGAATTTATGTTGGACTTTTTCTAATTTTATGTTATGTATTTTATAGTAAGGTGACCAAATTAATTGAATTATACTCTAAGTTACTCCGAACTAAGGCAACATATAAAGATTTAAGCGAATCGATGGATTTAAAATCCTTCACCGTTCTTTAGCAAATATCCGAGACACTTCATTGCCTTGTTAGTAACTGCATCAATGTGCGGAGCAAAATGTCAACTTGTCATCGAACAAGATACCTAAATATCTTTATTTCTGTGACTCTTACGAGATCAGTGTTGTTGATATTATAAAGAAATTTGGATTGGTGTTCTATTTACGGGTAAGACGTAATGGACACTGCACTTGTCAATATTAAGGAAGAGCTCATTTCTCTGACACCAAGTATGTAGACTCACCAGGTTTGATTGAAGAGATTCGCAGTCACTGACAGAAAGCAATAGTCTTGGATAATTTCAGGTCATCAGCAAATAAGAGAATGTCCACTCCCTCGAATATCGACACAATATCATTAACGAAAAGCAAAAACAAATACAGACCCAAGTGGGATCCCTGAGGAACTCACACTTGATGCCTCAAAACTGGTACGACCCATAACCGAATACTTTGACTAAAATTTTCCTAGATGATAAGTAGCTTTTGAACACCATTTAAAATGTTTCCGAGAATTCCTAATAGTTTTAATTTGTGTATTAAAATCGCATGTGACACCTTATCAAAAGCTTTACTGAAGTCGGTATAGATCGTATCAGTCTGCCGGCGTATCTCCATAGCTTCTATAAGCCGATGCTGATACAACATTAGATTTGTCGTTGTAGATCCTTCCTGTTACAAATCCATGTTGTAATGGGGAGATAACTTTTTTTATTTCTGGGGTAAACTTTATCAAAAAAACAGATTCTAATAGTTTAGGAATAGTTGACTGCATGCAGATGGGTCTATAATTAGCAATATCTGATTTATCACCCTTTTTTAAAACTAGGCGTCAAAAAGCTGGCTTTCCATCTTTCAGGAAAGATACCAGTTTTTATGGATAAATTAAAAATTTTTAGTAAGTGGATCGGTCAAGAAAGAACCACATTGGTGAGGAAGAGGGGAGGAATATTATCTGGTCCAGAACTTTGCTTGGATCCAATCTGCTTAACCAATTTTTTATATCGGCATTAGTAAACAAACAGGAATTAAAATCAATCAAATTAGTACAAACAAAATCATGCAGTTCTGGATCAGTCTCTGAACTATATACACTGCTAAAGAAATCGGCAAACAAGTTAACAACATCTTGTGGTGCGTCGGCCATTCTACTGCCGTAATACATTGTGGATGGAATTCCAGACTCTTTACAATTGAGAGTATTAGAAAATTTAAAAATATGTTTAGGGTTGCTTAGGGCCTCTTGTTCAAATTTTGAAATACAAATTACGATAACATGTTTTGGAGAGATTTTTAGCCTGAGCTCGCAGTTTAGTAAACTCATTGTAATCTTTAATATCACGAGATCTTTATAAGTAGCATGAGCAATTTTCTTGTTACGTATGACTTTGATAAGTTGGCTATTAAACCATTTAGGATACTCATAACAAAATAAACTTGGTTTTATAGGAACATATGTTTCAATGGCTGTGTTAAGGATGGTATAAAATTGGTCAGTTATAGTATCGATATTTGATTCTTGGTTTATAAAACTCCAGTCAATAGTTCGAAAGAAATGAATTAATTGCTGGATAATCTGCTTAAAAAAAAAATTGACTTAATGTTAGAAATTTTGTACTTTTGAGTAATCGAGGTATTAAGTCTTACAAATAAAGGTGGATGTAAAACATCAATAGGTATAGAATATGGTCATTCGCAACTACCACAGATATGTTGTCCGAGTTGGAAAACACGAGATCTAAGAGAAAAGATTGAGGCTATTGTAGACATAATTTGACTTGCCGAAGGTTTAAAAAATTTTGACATTTTCGATGATTTCGTTGGAGCCATGGTTGACGACATCGCCGGATTTAGTATGCTGTTCAAAGGATCCCACTGCACATTTGGCAAATTAAAATCACCTGTGAGGACGATGGTTGCATCGGGGTATTTTCTACGAAGGTTTTCAACTTCTAAGTAATGATCCCTGTAGATATTAGCATCTGACAAAGGGGGAATGTGTATACATTTCCTATAATTATTTTTCTCTTTTTTGGATGATATCATAACAAATAATTGTTCAATATTTGGTTTTAGTGCATTTTAATATGCGTGAGAGACGAAAACTTATGTATTTACTGCAATCAATACACCCCCTCCACGAGACCTGTCACTAGTATTTTTGTTCCGATCGTTTCTATATATCGACGTGGTTACAAAACCCCAATTCCGAGTTGTTCAGTTTCTTTAGTCAGCCATGTTTCTGTAAGTGAGAATACATCAAATCTGTTCGTTGTTATAGTGACACCTTAAGTTTAAGTTAATTTACTCCTTAATCCTCTTACATGTCTGGTAGTAGATCTTGATGGGTTGTCCTTTTTTGAAAACCCTTTAACTATTTTGGGAATTATTGTTAATATATTTGATAGTAATTATCGGACTCCCCGTTTGCCCTCCTACTATCCAAACTCATTACGTAATTTGCTGAGGTGTAAATCTTTGTAGCGGCGATTGGTCCTGGTAAAATCCGTATGTTATTCCTTATGTTGAGTTTTTTGCTCAACATAAAACGTGCCCATTTGGAACTCTGGAACTCCACTTTCAGTGCTCTAGGTTTCTCTCCTGAGTATCTTCCACTCGGTATACTTTTATAATTTGATCATTTACCGAGTTATCGATCTCGGATATAATTTTGTTTACCGCAGTATTATCGTCCTGTCTATAGCGTCTGCCCTGTTAGGACTTTGGCTCTCAGGTACGTTGCAGATTATTATATTACTTCTCTCGTAGCTTCTGTCCTGCACCTCCGATACCAGCTCACAAATATTCACCATAATCGTTAACAGATGACGATTGATTCTTGGCCTCCACCTCCAATGCACTCATTTTCACTGCCATTTGTCCGATGGTTACATCCCAAGATTTCGTTAGTTTTAGGGACAAGTTTGCTAATTTGTAACTTAGTGAACTATTACTCGGGTCCATTTATTACGGACGTGAGTGCGTTGATTGCACTTTTTGCATATTCAACAAATGCTAGCGCGTCCATAATTTAGCCGTAGATAAAATTTGAAAAAGATGGTTGAGAAATATATTGAACAAAATTGCTGATAACTTCCGCCTGGATTTCAATGAACGGTTATAGGTAGGTTCTAGGTAGTCGGTGCTCGGTGCAGAGCGTAGCGCACTCGAATAATTACCTAAACTGTAGCCAGCGGTAACAATAAATTATCAATGAGATAGATTTTTAGAATATTGTCTTATTTTTTTCGAAGTTTCACTTACTTTTTACTTTTTTCAGCACTAGAAAATAGTTTTCTACAGAATGTCACAGTACTATTCCGGCACTTAACAGTAACTCACTTTATTTAGTAAAAAACAGAGAGGTGTTCAAAAATACGTGTATCGTGTAACTCAGGATAACTAAAGGTTGCAGCAAAATAAAAACATTAAATAAAAAGCTCACGAAATCATAGGTAATTAGTCCGCCAACTTCCAACAAAGTTATTGATATCGTCCAACCATCTCATCAGTAGACGTCCTCGAGGCCTCTGGTTTCTCGGTCCCATGTTATAAGCACCAAAACACAATTTATTTTCAGCCTTGTATGCCCATTTGATGCTTATATAATAATTATGAAGGTTTTTCTTACCACCAGCCCATTTTTTTACTTTATTATCTTGTTACAGATGGGCACAATGGCTTCCCTTAACGCGTCCTCCACACACTCGTTGGCCGGTTATCGCCCGACTATCACCCCACAGCACCGTCTCCACCATGCCCGTGGGTTGATCGCCAACACAACCCGACCTCATCTGACATACCTACAAACTGGTAATGCATTATAAGGTAGTATTTTAGTTGCATGTTTCTATTGTGCGTATTGTGTTTTCGCGAGTTGAATCTCAGATCTTTACAGAACCTAAACTAAACTGACTATTGATAGGGGTTTTATGTTAAATATCTTAATACTATGACATGTGCAGATGTATTGTGTTCTTTCTTAGTTATCCCAGTGAGAGGGAACATTATTATTATATTTAAAATTTAAAAAAAACTCACAATGGTACAGTTCAAATAATACCCTAAGATTTGCTATTTTATGTTGGTATTTTATTTTCCAGGTTTTGTGAATCTCCAAATTTGACCACACAAAATAGATCTTTTTAAGTGCGTCTTGTAATGTACTTGCTTAGTTAAGTTTTTTTACTTTTTTATGAATAGTTTTATTGGAAGAGAATTGACAATACGTTGACTTTCAATTTGACTATAATTTTTGGATGCATATTGTCTATTTTAGTGCGGCATTTTGTATTCAGCCATACAATCAAAATACAGAATATTCGTTGATTACGGCATTAGGAACATTGATTGGTAAAAGACGGCATAAGACGCATTGATTAGGTACGAAAAATTTTTTTTTTCATTTTTGCCTATGTCTGTAGTTAATTTTTAAAATTTAATTGCGATTTCCCACCAAAACAGGTCATTTATAAGGGGGATTGGTAGTCTATTAATATTTTAACCAGTTTTAATGTAAGTAACGCCTTAAATAGAAATAAAAAGTACATAGCCTACTTATATTGAATTATTGATATATTCAGTACGTCCCTTTTAGTGTGCTTGGGAGACGGGTGTTTCTAAAGCATCCGTTTGCGGTCAATCCGCTCTTTTGAGCTCTGTTTTTAAATATTTTATTTAAGAGGAATCATTTGAATTTTAACTATTTTATTTTTCACAGAAAAATTCAGATATTCATTACTTTTTTTTTTTTAAATATGAAGGAATTAAAAAATATACGACATTAAATATAAGATATAAATCATCATCTGAATTTTTTTTTTTTTTAACTGTTCCATAGCGGAATAATCAGGAAAAAGATCTTATTTATGTAAATGCTATTGTTTTTGGTACTTTTTAAACAATATCACTGTACCTGTCTGATTTTATTTCGTAAATGGCCCACAATATGGTCAGTTATTGCACACTTATGTAGACTTTATTATTTTTCACAAAATATAATTCATCTATTTTTTAGTTCAAAACTAGTAACTTATTTACTTTTAACAGACTTTATGCTAAGTCGATGTCCTTAGGTTAAGATTTCTTAATTGTGTATTATTATTGTGTTTAAACATTATACGTCCATTAAATGGGAATTTTATATTAGGATATTTCTGCAATATTTAGTTTAAATATATTCAAATTTTATGCTCTTTTAAGTAGATATTGTATACTGTTTAGATATATCAAAATGTTTTAATAATTTACTCTAATATTAAGTTCTTGATCGCTATTGTCTGTATTATTTTATGACAATGTTTAATAGAAATGGTTTTAATTTAATTTACATTCAAAATATTTACTAATTTTATATTCGATAGCTATTTTATAGTATAGTAAGTTGTACTATGTGTAAAATGTGCCTGTCTGTACGCGTGCCTAGTTAATTATCATTTTGAGTTTTTTTTAATTTTATTTAATTAAGAATCTGTAGATCTGTGCTAATACAAATGTGTGGATTTACTGATTTATATTATCAAATGAATGAATTAAGGAAATATGATACTGTTTCATTTTTTTTTTTAAACTCAGGTACCGCCTAAATTTTTCGAAACAAGATATTTATAGTGTGTATATCGTTTCCTTAGAACCTGTAAACCTGTATGTGCAGTGAATGAATTATGCAGGAAGACGATAGTACTTTACGCAAATTTAACAAATAAAATTATTTATCCATCACCATATGAAGTTTTTTCTATCGTAGTGTATTGTTTAATTTTCTTGTGGTTTGATTCCTTCTGAATGAGAATTCCGGTGGTACCGAGATTTTAGTTAAAACAGAGGCGACATTCTCCACTATAAATATTTTGTCATACTTTTCCCTTTTTTCTGTTTTGTAAAGGAGCTAAGCCGTTTTTATAAATAATGGACAACTAATAATCGGCTAACTTATATGTATAGCGGCCTTTTTGTGAAAAATACTAATTATAGATTACGTGTTACATAAGCTCTTTCGGTTAAGTCTTTATTACCTGTAACTTGAGCACGCCTAGAGCAGTTGCATTTCTGGGAATTTGCATGTCGAGATTTCAAAAAATATGTGCCTTCAATTGTGACCCCCCCCCCCCGAGAAATAGCTAGGGCTCGGATAGGGGAAGTTAATAATTTCAAGTAAAAAATTTACAAGACATTGCTACTTTCGTTGCGAAATCTTTGCAGAGTTCTGTGGTATTTTTGTTTCTCTAACCATCCCCATGGTTTAATCATTTCGAACAAAAACCCAGGTTGGAGATTGGTCCCTTTTGTTTAACACGATCTCATATCAATGTACATCGTCGAAATATTCAATTGTTTACAAAAATTTTATTGTTTGGTTTATATTTATCAATTACGTATAGATTTCCCAAGGCGTTCATTTATTGAACCATGTCCAATTATTATGTTATGGTCAAAGTTTATGTAAAAATCATCAATTTTTAGGTATTAATCATTATGACTGATTAAGAGTGGCTTACTACAATATTAAATGTAGTTCATGCGATGATTTTATTGTGAAATTTATTCTTTTTGAAAAATTTTTGTATGTGTAGGAATATAAATATTGACTTTTTATTTGTTTTAATTTTACTATTTTATATGAAACAAATCTATGTGGAATATTTAAGAATGTTTAGTTTATTCCGTCCATTTTTATTTTGTATTTTGTACAAAATAAACTATATAGATAAAGATTTGCGCTTTATTTATCGTTGAAAAAGTTTAAAATGATTTAAAATTCTGCAAAAAGTCATATACCGCACATATATCCGGTATTGGTACTCCATGTTCAGGTGTATCTTGGTTTTTGATTACACAAAGGGCGAGGTCAGCGTTTCTTAACCTCGGGGCGCGACCAATATACGGGTCGCGGAGAGGTTGTAAGATTGGTCGCGGGAAATCTAAAACAATAGTGACAAAATATAGAATTTAAAATATTTTTAATATCGAAAATTTTTAATTTGATCAATAGGTAGATCTCGATGTCAATCACTAATTTTATCTCAATAGGTACTAGCGAACTACCTTAAAATTATATATTGACAGCAACAGCCACCGAAAAATTGGCAAACGCGGGATATGCAGCCAGATCTACATCAGGTACTAAAGGACGTAATTTTAAATTATAAATTTTTTAAAGGCGCGCGCTATTAATTGTCGAATATTTCGACTGATGTGCGAAGAAATGGGTTCAGATCATCAGACATTTATTATATCATTCGGGATATTCGTTGGTTGTCTCGTGGAAAGATTCTCGCCAGAGTTCTTTCTCTCAAAAACTGAAATCGAAATATTTCTGACGGATAAAAAACACGAATGTGCTGATCGCTTCAGTAATAACAAGTGGCTGGCGAGATTGGCATTATTTGGGTGATATTTTCCACCATTTAAATAAGTGAATACAGAAATGCAAGGCCGAAACCGCACTGTAGTAGATGAAAAAAATTATTGTTTTCAAAAAAAAAATATAAACTTAGGCAAGTAAAAATTCTCAACGTCAATTGGCTAGCATTTCCAACATTAAACTTGTTTTTGGAAGATGTCAATGACAACAGTATTTTTGTGGACACCATGCCATTTTTTTTAGATTCATTTGACAAAACTTGGAAATGAAATGGAAAGATATATTCCAAAAATGTCGTAATCGAGAAATATAGTTGGGTAAGAAATCCATTTGAAGTAGATGTATATGGGCATTGAAAATGATTCAGCTGGATTACAAGAAGAATTGCTGGAAATGCAAGGTGATGGAGTGTTAAAAGAGAGTTTCGGCGGAATGAGTCTCACGAAATTTTTGGGCGAAACTTATCAGGGAAGCCTATACTGAGCAATGAAGCTGAAAAAATGCTCTGCTTCACATTCCCGACTATTATTTGTGTGAAGCAAAATTTTCTTGCCTTGCAAATCATAAAAAATAAGTATAGGAATAGACTGAATCCTCAGCATGACCATGCGATGTGCACTTGCTATAAAATTTAACTCCACGCATAAATCTTCTTTGCTCGAAAAATGCCTAACACCAAGGTAGTTCATTAATAAACAAATGTTTTGAAGATAAAAAAGAACATTTAATTTTTTTGAACTGTAATATTGTAATCTCTGGTTTGTTTGATTCCAAATAAAGTCGTAAAGAAAAATTTTCATTATCAGTTATTTCTTCTATAATCATTCTTTCATCTTTTAAGTCATGGAGAAAAACCGAAGCCATTGCAATAGCGTATTTTCTAAAAAGATAATTCGCTAAAATGACGCGTAAGAAGTAAATAAACAAATAAAAGAATATTGACAACTGTCTCAAAGTCAGACCAAACATTGCATTCAGTGACTGTGGCGCCTTTTTTTGTGTCTCTTAAGCGCCATTTTCTCTTAAAATATCAGAACGTGACGCGGTTTCTCGACCACATCCACCCACCAAAAGTGTCTAACGGGCGCAAAGAAGTATAACTTCAAAAAATTCGTTTTTTTTAATTCTAATTAATTAATAACTTTTCATATATCTCTATAATTACTATTACGGTTTTGCTATCCATGGAAATTAAGATAAATACTTATTGGATATGAAAAAAATTATGTAAAAAAACATGGAATGTTTTTTTTCATTCAATTGCCTCAGGAATCGAAATAAATAATATAATATATTATTATTTATACAGGTTTTACAATTTGACATCTCAACAGAGACGAGAAGTTTGGAAGGGAATATGGATATCTAGGCGTTTACAGGGCTTATGACCGTCATTGGCTGGGTTGAGTGGCACTTGGTGTAATTAAACCATTCCCTTTTTCCTAGTATTTGATATACCATATCTGCCAATATACAGTAAAATGGCGCGACGCTTCACATGTGAACACTCTCTGTCATCCATTGAGAAAATTGTCAAGCATTTTAGCAGAAACTTTTATGATTGCAAGTGAGATTCCTACCAAATTATAATATCACCTACTAGGAAACGCCTGAAGATAAATCTTCAATTTGTTATGCTTATAACTTTTACCAGCTAATTTTTAAAAACAACATTTTGAGTGTGTATTTGGACAGATTTTATTCACATACTAACCCATTTCTTCTAGATGAGTTTACTGGAAATTGTATGAATTTCACCTCTGTGAGTTAGATGCGAAAGTCTTGCTTACTTTTACTAATATTTAGTGCATTTAAATTTAAAACAAACGCCTTTCAAGGGATTTTAATAAATTTATTTAGAAAATATCAAATTATCTTTATACAAATAAGGAATATACAAAATCACTTAAAATAAGCTTAACAAAATGCAATAAAAATTGTATTACTTATGTTTACTGTTTATTACAATTTTACACAACTTAAAAAACAAAGTATCTAAGGTTTTTTTAGTTGAACCAGCATTTTACCCAATCGCATTTTTCAATATATTTTTATTCCCCTGCCTCTTGAAATTTGTACAAAATAATAATGATATGAACATTTGCTTTAACCTGCTTAAACACCTCATCTTTAAAAATAACAGTTTTTTAGAATACACCATTGTGGTTATTAGCCACAGTTTGCTGTATTTTTCAAACATATTTTATTCTGCAACAGTGAAATATAGCAATCTGCAGATAAATATATCTCTAATATGTATCTCCTGTAAAACAAAAAAAGGTGAGGCAAGAGACTCATTTTCAATATATCACAAACTTACTGTAATAATATATATTCCCTAAACTGCAAATAACAACACAATTCATTATTTTTTCCGCAAATTATAAAGATCATACTACACCACGTGACTCACGGCCGCTTTCGCATACAAACGTATTCCTCGACTTCCTCCCTGGAATTTAACATTAGAGCAATGATTTTTTCAAACATTTTAGATATCGACCAGATGCGTGTTTGCATTGTCTTATTTTTTAAAACATTTTATTTGTTAAAGGAGATAAATAAATATTTAAAAAATAAGACGATACAAACAAGCATTTGGTCAATATCTAAAATGTGTGAAAAATCATTGCTCTAATGTTAAATTCCTGGGAAAAAACGAGGAATACGTTTGTATGGTAAGCCCCTAGCTCTTGCAGAGGGTGAATGGACTAGCTATATATGAAGTTGCTATATATCACAGGCCCCAAGAATATTGTTCCTTTTTTGATGTAGAGCATCGCAGTACATGGGATGTTTATATGTTACTTCACCGGCGCAGAACTGCAAACCTGCAACAAGAAGATTCCGAGAGGACCATTCTATTGAGGTGTTTGTTCAATCTGCAGTGTCCATGGGGGGCCCCAGTAATGAATAGGAGAACAGACATTACTTTAAGTGCTCATTAGGTTGGCCCAAAAATGTTAAATTTTACCCTACACCTCAGGGCACCGCTAAGTTTTTTACTTTAGTTGATAGTAGTTAAGTGCTAAAATTTCAATGTCCTAGGTGGAATAAAAGGCTATGCTCAACGTTTCAGAGGTTTTAAAATTTTTGTAATTTTCCCATATAAAAAAAAATAATTGTGAATGGTTGTTTGTGAAGAGTGCTTTTAGTCAAGTGATTATTTTGGACTTTTTGTGAAAATATGGCTTTGTCATCTACTATAACACGTCAAGCGGACTCTATATTCTTGATAGGTGTCAAAGATTTAGAACCAATATCTAGATTTAATTAGTTACCATTCATCATCAATATTATACTATGAAATAAACTAATTTACTACTTCCCAGGTAGTTGTACTTAATTTAGAACAACCCTCGAAATGCCAGATTTTTTCATATTCTTAATATTACATACCTTTGAGCACTGTCTTCTAATTGGAATATTATCTTCAAACTTTACCTGAATACTTGTTTTACCGCTGATAAAAAAAATTAGTGGGTGCCCAGACATGTAAACTAGTTTTGAATTTTTAAATATATAATACGGGCCACACTAGTGCTCATACTATAAATTTGGCCACAAATGACTTATTTCACCTAAATATTACATTGTTTAAACGATTTCTTAATTGTTTTTGCAATATAGGACACAGAATTAAATTATTATCAACTTATTAAAATTAATATACCACATTTACTTAGCTCTATGTTTTGTAGATTATGTTACACTTATGCTGTCCGCCATTTTAAATAAATAACTAAGTTTTGGTAAATATTAAAAAGTGCGCAGTCTCTTGACGAGCTTCACGGTCCTGTAGAGTCCATTTATCGACAGCAAAAACAAAACAAATTGGAAAGCGCGGTGAAGCAAATATAACCTGAAAAAGAAATCATTTTTAAGAATTTTACGAAATATGTACATGAAATAGGTAATAAACGCAACTGTGCAATCTAATAGCAAAAGAATTAACAGCTGATGGCTTACCTGTAATAATTCTTTTTAGCAGCGGGTATTGTAGAGTCATCTTCTTTCAGCAAGTATCTTCGTACACCAAGAAAATAAGTTCTGGAACAAATAAATTTATTTCATTGTTTTTGTAAAAAGTAAGATTTTAATGATTTGTTACAGACCAAATTATCAGTGGTACAATACTGTGTAGTGTGTAGGTATACTACTACTCCATTCCCTTATCCGCACCCAATGGTGCATAGGGCACTGCATTGGTACACCAAGTGCAGTGTATCTTGATCATTTTATAACACGGAGGTAGGATGATCAGTCTTACGCTTCAGAACCAGCCCAAGGTATCACGCATGAAATATTAATATTAAAATCACATGTAAATAAATATTTCATGTTGACCCTCTACGGGAATCGAACCCGCGACCTCATGCCATGGCAGCCAAATGCGCTACCACTATGCTACGAGGCGGACAAATGGCGGATGAATAGCTTATACATAGACAGGTATAAGCCATTAAAATGCTCAGGATAGACAAAAAAAATTAAGATCTCACTAACAAAAAAGATTTTTACAAATTATTTTTTGATATTTTTTTCAAAAATAGGTACTTAGGAAACGTATTTTTGTTGGTAAATGTAATTCAAATAAGTACAATATACACGAGCCCCTTGTGTGAAAAACTGAATTTTGGCAAATTGAGTATGAATGCCCTTCGAAAAAGAATTCACTAGAAGGGGCGTTTCCATACAAAACTTTCTTAAAATTTCACAACATCACTTATTATCTAGTTCCACCGTCAAAAAACTCCAGCAATTAGGCCAATACACTCAGACTTGAAATGCGAGATGTAGGTGTCTAGTGATGACGTAGATGCCTAGTAATGACGTAGTGAGTGACGTGACGTAGCGGGTCACTAGCTGTCACTAGGCAAGGTAGTCTTTTTCATGATTGGAATACCGATTCTCTGAAATTCTTTTTCGAAGTGAAAAAAAAAACCTAATTTTTCCCATTCTCAAAAATATTCTCTGGGCATTCAAATATATGGGTTGGGGGGGGTATGAATTATTGCCAGAGAATTGCACTTGCATATAGACGATATGTTTCTTAACTAACTAACTAACTAACTAACCATCACGCCATTTCTCCGTAGGGGTAGGCAGAGAGGATAGAACGCCACACCACTCTGTCCTGACAAACTTCCTTTGCTTCCTCTACATTCATACATCTTCTCATGCACATACGCGCGATTATTTCGACTTTTCACATGACCACTTTCAAGCACTTGACGTACTTGGTCATGCCATGTCTTTCTCGGCCTTCCGCGGCTTCTACATCCAGGCACACTTGCATTTAAACTTCTTTCGGCGTTCTTTCATCACTCATTCGCTCCACATGACCAAACCATCGTTAAAGCCCTTTCTTAATTTTGTCGATAATGCTTATCTCAGCCTTGCACTCTGCTCTAATATCGACATTTGTACACCTATCATACATAGTCTTACCACACAGAGATCGCATTTCAACAGCATTCAGTCTACTTTCATCCTTCTTTTTCCAACACCACGCTTCACTACCATACATAAAGGTTGGTACCAGAACTCCATTGTGTACTGCCAATTTTGCTTCTTTCGATAAAGTTTTTATTTGCCACTATCCATTTTAAGGCACCATTAACTCTGTTTCCGGCACTAACCCTTCTCTCAATGTCCTTATCCACATTTCCGTCTCTTATATGATATGTTGATATGTTTCTTTGTATGAAATAAATAATAAATGAACAAACTTGAGATATTCCATCCAGTGCATCTGATCCATATCACAGGAGTAGAGTTTCCGATCGTCGATGGACATTTTCTTCTGGAGTTTGGACATGTTCTTGTACGTAAAGTACCAGTTCTTTACTGAGAAGAAAACTGTCACGTCTTCCATCATGTCTATCTTCTTATACAGCTTCAGGAATCTGGAATCAAAAGAGAAATAAGTCAATCAATTGATGTAAGTTCTGGCAGTTTGTAAGCAATAATTGTTGTTCCTTGCGCATCTAGCACATGTGAGGTGAATACACAAAATTTAACAGAATACCATCGAAAGAAATATACAGGGTGTAACAAAACTTGATGTACAAGCGGAAAACCAGTGATCTACATAATATTTGGAATCGATTTTATAAATTTTTTTATTTTTTTTATTTGACCCTAAGGTGATTTTTTTTTCGATTTTTTTTGCAAATTGTTATCAAATATCATGTATTTAGTCAAATCATTACTATCCATAAAGAAAACTAAAATAAAAAACGCGTTTTAATAAGAATTTGAGCAATTTTACTTAATCTGCCATCCTTATGAAAACTTTTGTGAGAAGAAAAAAAAAACATTTTTTTAGCTTGGATTAAAAAGGCATATTACACAATCGTCTCCAAATACGATGTAGATTCACCAGTTTTCGGGTTGTACATCGAGTTTTGATACACCCTGTATACATGGAGTAACAAAACTCGTAGTACAACACGAAAACTGGTGAATCTACATCATATCGGAGTTGATGTGTAAGGTGACTTTTGAATCTGAGCATGATAAAAATGTGTTTTTTTTCTCATAAAAGCTTCATAAATATCGCAGTAAAAATTTGACATATTCTTATTTATATACGGTTTTTTATTTTGTTTTATTTATGGATAGTATTAATTTGGCTAAATAAATTATATTTGATAACAATTTTCAAGAATTTATCGAAAAAAACTCAATTTTCTCGAAAACTATGGGTCAAATGAATAATAAAAAAATTGGCTGTCTGTAAAGTCGGTTTACGGACGATAATTTTACGTGATAACGTCATAAGAAAACATTGATGAAAAATAGCATACTTTTATGAATTAAATTATTATTATTACTGAATTACCATTATTTTTTATAATACAAAGCAGGAGTCAATTGAAAATTACAATTTTTTCCATAAATTATATATTTTTTTGTTTTTTCTTCTTGTGTGCTGCTGCTGTATCCCTTCTACTCGGACGCATCGGCCGATAGAGTGGAAGAGAGATAAATTCGTCACAAACCAAACGCTTAGGCCGATCGTGCCTCTCTATCGCTTGTTCCGCGCTCTCGCTTGCACACTCGGCTCAGGCGGAACGTGACAATGAGTCATGCTTTTTCATGTGTGCAGCCGGCGTTCATCGATTTATTAGACGTTATCACGTCAAAAAATTTACAAAATCGACTCCAAATATCATGTAGATTCACTGGTTTGCCGCTTGTACATCGAGTTGTGTTACACGATGTCACAGGCTTACTGCGTCTAGGTTAGGTTAAGTTAGGTTTCTAACTCTAGGTTAGGTTACGCCCTTACTGCGGAGTATTCCCCGTGCAGACGAGAGCCGTGTCCATCAGCAGCCCCGGCAGGAAGTGCAGGAAGAACTTCCCGATCTGGTGCAGCACGGCGTTCTGCTGGATGATGAGGAAGCGGTACCAGAGCACCCTGGACGGGGAGTAGCCACCCCGTACTGTGACGTCACATCGTACAGGTCCCCCCACGTGATTGGGTTGACCCCCAGAACGTAGTTGTAGATGCGGATGTCGAGGGCGGTTGGACTGGCGATCTTGGTTTCACTGAAATAATAATCAATGTTTATTATTATTTTTTTAACATTTTTTGAAATGAATACAAATACTTGTAGACAAATTACTGGATTATACATTATACCCATGCTGGGCTGATATCAGATATTATTGATATCCCAACAGAGACAGAGAAACTCTGGAAACGAATGTGGGTTATCTAGGCGTTTACAGGGCTTATGACCTGTCATTAAGCGGCCACTTGACGTACTACAACATTTCCCATTCCGCCCATCATCTGATAACCATATATGTCAAATTTGGAAAAGACTATATATATTTTTGAAACGCGATTGTAAGTTATTCGTATGTTTGCTCTCAGGAAATTGTATATTAGCTAATGCTGTCATAAGAATGTTATGCTGGTTTTTTAGTTGAAAATTGCAAAAAAAACATTTTTTTTTTGGCAATCATCTTTTGATTAGATGTAGGTAAGGGACCTACCGAGCTTTATTACTTACTCTAGAAGACGCCTGAAGATGTCTCTCCATTTTTTTATTTTTCCACATTCGTTTCCAGAGTTTCTCTGTCTCTGTTGGGATATCAATAATATTTATTATTATTGTTATAATTCAATTAAATATGACTAATACCCCAACAGTGACAGAGAAACTCGGGTAACGAATGCGGATTATCTAGAATCTCTAGACGTTTACAGGGTTTATGACCCGTTGGCTGGGTTATGTGGCCACTTGATGTATTACGACATTCCCCATTCCGCCCATCACCTGATAACCATACACATGATAAATTTTTTGGAAGATCTATAAGTATGAATTGTGACAACGTTTTTTCTCTCTGGTCTGTTGAGAAAATTCCAGTAATTTGTCTACAAGTATTTTGTACAAATTCAAAATGTTGGGAGTATAATTATTTATTTAATTGATTTTACAAGTTTCAAATTGAATAGTTACTCGTATAGCGGACTCTTTAAAGTTTAAATGAAGCAAATTTCTCATAGATCATTAATCTTAATATCCATACTCATATTCATCTAAGCTAATTAGCTAATATAGCGGTAGATGACTCCGGCCAGTGGAACAAATTAAATAAGACATATCTTTTTACAATATTACTTATTCTACTTATAAAAACATTAACTGTCAGGTCAGCCAAAAGTCGCGCCGACCATCCAATAGTCTTCGCTTTATGCGGGACAGTTTGCAAACTGCACGAGAAACTGTACAGTTTTCTGTCCCGTATACTGGGCTTAATCCTAAGTACTGTGTTTGAAACAATCCACGGCATCCGGTAACGTAACCTCCGGTTACCCATACAAAATGTTGATTCATAACTTTTAAAATGGTATTTTTCATATAAATGTTTTTATTATCAGTATGTATTTAGTATCTCTATCTGTCATAAAAACTCATTTTAATTTTTTTTAAAGCTGAAAAACTCATTTTTAAAAATCATAAAGTCTTCTGTTTATTGAAAAATACACGATGTTCGTATGAAATGTCTTAAACATGCACTCCCTACAATCCTAAATAAAAAGAACTTTGTAAGGAACACAGAGGTGAGGTAACGGAGCCAGCAACCCTTGGTATCTACTGTCATCCAGCGAAGGCGTTTCGGCTGGCCAGGCTATATACTACGTATGCCTCCCGAGAGCCCTTAACATTTTACAAGGTATCAGGTTCTCGGCGTCCTGGTCGTCCACTGTTGACAATTCGTCGCCAGTTTGCATCAGAGCTGCGGGACGTGGACTTGACTTGGGAGGATGCACGGGAGCTGGCGGCCGATCGCTTGGCCTGGAGGCAGTTTGTGGATTCCATGTGCTCCACATAGGGAGCGGATATGGTATGATGATGATGATGTAAAAAGGTTGGATTGAAAATTAGCGAAAATGTCACTGTGTTATATTTTGATATTTACGGAGATATTAATTATTTAGTGAGATTTTGCAACGCGGGTTACTTCACCGCAAGGCGGGGTTAAGAAAGAATGGGAAAGGATTCCTGAGAAACATGAATTATAATAAATAATCTAAGAATACTCACACTTCCTTGAATCTGTCAGCAACATCCCACCCCGCGGCTATAAGTCCATTGACACACATGTCCGCCGGAACCACATTAGCTACACCATCCTTCGAAGCTCTTGCAACTCTGTAGAGAAATAAAGAAGTAAGTTGAGTGTATTTTCAAACTTCATCTTTATTTTATTTTATTTTATTGTTTTTACGACCATAGGGCTTTTACATAGACATTTTTATACGACTACTAAGTAGGTAGCTATTCATTACCGCCAGTTGCTCGATCACAGATCACTACCGACTCGGTAATAAGCGATGTGATAACGATTTCTTACCCATGGATGTTTAACGTTTTCGCGATCACAATGGAACACGCGTTAAAAGTTATCGATCGGGATTATTAACCGAGCGCTTCTAGTCGCGAGCCATTTCCCGAGATATATCTTATTCGCACATATATCTTCATTCAATCTTTCTCGAGTGCCGTATTGCATTTAGCCGGTTTTCGGCAAGCCAAATATTGAGAAAAGCAGTCGACATAATAAAAAATCCGACAAGCGCGATGATTTGACGTTTGACGTACGGCCGCGATATCGCGAGCATCGGCTCCGCTCGGCTCAGATCGTCAATGCTCGGCTCGGCGATCGCGGTATTGAACGGTATGTCATTGTGATCGCTCAAATCGTTAGCGTTAGCACGTGATTAGCACGTTTTTAACTACGTCGATAGTTATCTCTGATTGAGCTACTGAGATGGCATCCAGACACTGTTCCCTAAAATGCACTAGATTTGTGTTGAAAACATCAATATTGTTAGTATTACTTTTAGCCAGGGCGTGCATTTCTTCGTATCGGTGAGTTTGCACTGTAATTTGGTCGATGATTGGCTACAGTAAAATAGTGCATTACTACGGGTAACTCGACCAGGCACTCGTATACTAATTAAATTTGTTAGTTGACAACAATCAAACATAGATTTTTAATACTTTGAACAGAAAGAGCAAATCATTTTATATTTTCTATTTTCTAATGTTTGGTATATTCAAAAAGGATATAATGGATTGGGTCAATGGGAATATTTAGATTTATGGTAAAATTCACTACACTAAACATGATTGGAAACTATGACAATTTGGATATACACTCAAACAAATCTGTTTAAATGTTCGGTACATAATCGTAAATTTTCGCATTTTATAACACTTAACAAATCAAAATTTCGCGGTTTTAAAGCTTTTGAAAAAAATCGTAATATTTGGCTGGTCTGTTTTAAGACTAAATAACTTTAATACAGTCGCTTTTCAACGGTGGGGCTCATGCATCATGTAAAATATTATTAGGTACATTTGAAATTGGCGTTTTGCCGTAAATCATTTGATCTCAATTATCTAATCTTTGGTATATTCCAAATTTTTAATTTAATTATTACAGGAATTTAATTTAATATTTGTGTTTCGAAAATTATAATTCATTTGTTTTTTCCTCAATTGTTTTTTTTTTCTTTGCGTCACTCAGTTTACAAAATGGAAAACTTGAAATATCGCGTTATTTACGAGTACGAGTTCCACCGTGGCACCAGTGCTGCAGAAACGGCTCGAAGGATTAATGATGTGTGTATGGCGACGGTGCCGCAAAAGAAAACACAGTGCGTTTTTGTTCCAACGTTTTCGTTCTGGAAATTTCGACCTGCAGAACAAGCCCCGTGGACGGCCGGAGACCAAAGTTGATAATGAAGAATTGAAGGCTATTGTGGAAGCGGATCCATCGCAAACCACGTCCGAGTTAGCTGCAGGCTGCGGTGTTAGTGATAAAAACTGTTTTAATCCACTTGAAGCAAAATTGGGAAGGTGAAAAAGCTTGAAAGGTGGGTATATCTCACGAATTGAGTGAAGCAAATCAACAAACAAAAGTTAGACTACTGCATTGCATTACTCAGGCTACCAAAATTAGAAGAGCTTCAATTGGAATGTCTAAGACATCCACCGTACTCTCCCGACCTTGCCCCAACAGATTACTATTTTTTTTCGAAATTTGGATAACTTCTTGCAAGGGAAAAAAAATTCAACTCCGATGGGGCAGTCCAAACCGACTTCAAAGATTTTATTGATTCCCGTCCGAATGGTTTTTTTTAGTAAAGGGATCGACATGAACTACCTATGAGATGGCAAAAGTGCATAGATTAGCAATGGTACATACTTTGATTAAATAAATATATTATATTTTAAAAAAAACAACATTATGTTCCTCCCCATATTAGCCAAAACGCCAATTTCATATGTAAGGACCTAAATATAAATTGTAATTCTAAAATATTGGATAATTTACCTACAATAAAAAAGTTCATAATCTGACGGGTAAATAAGACCATTTAAAACGCAACGTGGGAGATTACTCCCTAGGACCCCTTTACAATAGTTAAATCCTATTAGAAAATTCATTATTTCATTTTAATACTTATTTACAAAATCAAAGATACAAACTTATGTGATGGAGAGTCTCTTAAATATCAAAAACAGTTTGTAACATACTTTTTAGAGTAATAGATATATCATAGTTCAGCAGGATCAGCTTTATGGATCAGGAGCCTCTTAGGTTGCATGCTAATAAAATAATATCATAAAATCATGAAATAATCCAATTTTGCCAGAAGAAAAATCATCATTTTCTGCACATTATACTACTCTCCCTTGGTGCATAGGGCACTGCAGTGGTACACCAAGTGCGGTGAGTCTTGATCACATTGAAGATACATGAAGACAAGATGATCAGTCTTACGCTTCAGCGCCAGTCCAAGCTAACAAATAATATGGAAAGTTTTTATATCTGGAGGTTATAGCTAGTGTAACGTCCTATTACATCACCGTTTTCAAAGAAAATTATCTCTTAATGGATACTACCGTCGTCCGTCGTAACTATCTACATGGTGTAACAAAACTCTAGGTACAACCCGAAAACTGGTGAATCTACATCATATTGGAGTCCAAAATGTAACGACTTTGAATCAGAGCTTTGAATTTTTTTTTCTTCTTCGTAAAAGCTTTTATTAAAACCGCAGATTAAGTAAAATTGCACAAATGCATATGCATTTAATATTAAAATGCTGTTTTTAAATTGTTCTATATGTGGATAGTATTAATTTGACTAAGTACATGATATTATACATTTTTTAAAATATATTTTATTTATATAATATCATTTCACTATATTTATATATATTCTTGTGTATTCGTTTGAAGCATATTTCGACGATATATTATTTATACAAATGTAAAAAAATAATTGTTTACAATTTAGCACAAGAGTACTATTCTTTATTTAAATTTAATTTATGTATTTTCGCTGTATTTAAGTGTTTTTTTGTAAAAGGCAAGTGCCGTAAACTAAATAAATAATATTTGATAGAAACTTGCAAAAAAAATCGAAAACTTAACGTACTCGTACTCAATTTTCTCGAAAACTTTAGGTCAAATAAAAAAATTTACTGTGCAAAAATCAACTCCAAATATTCTGTAGATTCACTGGTTTCCAGCTTGTAATTCGAGTTTAGTTACAACTTGTTTACTTATGATAATTATAAATTAGGTACATTAATAAAACATTAGACTACTTCCCAGGTAGTTGTACTTAATTTAGAACAACCCTCGAAATGCTTAGATTTTTTCATATTCTTAATATAAATACTTTGAGCACTGTCTTCAAATTGGAAATATTATCTTTCAACTTTCACCTGAATACTTGTTTTACCGCTGATAAAAAAATTAGTGGGTGCCAGAATGTAAACTAGTTTTAGAATTTTAAATATATAATACGGGCCACACTTGTGCTCATACTATAAATTTGGCCACAAATACTTATGTTCACCTAAATATTACATTGTTTTAAACGATTTATTAATTGTTTATTGCAATATAGGACAAAGAATTAAATTATTAATTACATTTAAAATTAATATACCACATTTACTTAGCTCTATGTTTTGTAGATTATGTATTACACTTATGCTGTTCCGCCAAATTTAAATTTATAACTAAGTTTTGGTTAAATATTAAAAAGTGCGCAGTCTCTTGACGAGCTTTACGGTCCTGTAGAGTCCATTTATCTGCAAAAACAAAACAAATATTTGGAAAGGCGGTGAAGCAAATATAACCTGAAAAGAAATCATTTTTAAGAATTTTACGAAATATGTACATGAAATAGGTAATAAACGCAACTGTATGCATCTAATAGCAAAAGAATTAACAGCTGATGGCTTACCTGTAATAATTCTTTTTAGCAGCGGGTATTTGTAGAGTCATCTTCTTTCAGCAAGTATCTTCGTACACAAGAAAATAAGTTCTGGAACAAATAAATTTATTCATTGTTTTTGTAAAAAAGATAGATTTTAATGATTTGTTACAGACCAAATTATCAGTGGTACAATACTGTGTAGTGTGTAGGTATACTACTCCATTCCATTATCCGCACCAATGGTGCATAGGGCACTGCATTGGTACACCTCGTGCAGTGTATCTTGATCATTTTATAAACACGGAGGTAGGATGATCAGTCCTTACGTGCTTCAGAACCAGCCCAAGGTATCACGCATGAAATATTAATATTAAAATCACATGTAAATAAAATATTTCATGTTGGACCCTCTACGGGAATCGAACCCGCGACCTCATGCCATGGCAGCCAAATGCGCTACCACTTATGCTACGAGGCGGACAAATGGCGGAATGAATTAGCTTATACATAGACAGGTATAAGCCATTAAAATGCTCAGGATAGACAAAAAAAATTAAGATCTCACTAACAAAAAAGATTTTTACAAATTAATTTTTGATATTTTTTTCAAAAATAGGTACTTTAGGAAACGTATTTTTGTTGGTAAATGTAATTCAAATAAGTACAATATACACGAGCCCCTTGTGTGAAAAACTGAATTTTGGCAAATTGAGTATGAATGCCCTTCGAAAAAGAATTCACTAGAAGGGGCGTTTCCATACAAACTTTCTTAAAATTTCACAACATCACTTATTATCTAGTTCCACCGTCAAAAAACTCCAGCAATTAGGCCAATACACTCAGACTTGAAATGCGAGATGTAGGTGTCTAGTGATGACGTAGATGCCTAGTAATGACGTAGTGAGTGACGTAGCGGGTCACTAGCTGTCACTAGGCAAGGTAGTCTTTTTCATGATTGGAATACCGATTCTCTGAAATTCTTTTTTTTCTCCGTAGGGGTAGGCAGAGAGGATAGAACGCCACACCACTCTGTCCTGACAAACTTCCTTTGCTTCCTCTACATTCATACATCTTCTCATGCACATACGCCGATTATTTCGACTTTTCACATGACCACTTTCAAGCACTTGACGTACTTGGTCATGCCATGTCTTTCTCGGCCTTCCGCGGCTTCTACATCCAGGCACACTTGCATTTAAACTTCTTTTAGCGTTCTTTCATCACTCATTCGCTCCACATGACCAAACCATCGTTAAAGCCCTTTCTTAATTTTGTCGATAATGCTTATCTCAGCCTTGCACTCTGCTCTAATATCGACATTTGTACACCTATACATACATAGTCTTACCACACAGAGATCGCATTTCAACAGCATTCAGTCTACTTTCATCCTTCTTTTTCCAACACCACGCTTCACTACCATACATAAAGGTTGGTACCAGAACTCCATTGTGTACTGCCAATTTTGCTTCTTTCGATAAGTTTTTATTTGCCACTATCCATTTTAAGGCACCATTAACTCTGTTTCCGGCACTAACCCTTCTCTCAATGTCCTTATCCACATTTCCGTCTCTTATATGATATGTTGATATGTTTCTTTGTATGAAATAAATAATAAATGAACAAACTTGAGATATTCCATCCAGTGCATCTGATCCATATCACAGGAGTAGAGTTTCCGATCGTCGATGGACATTTTCTTCTGGAGTTTGGACATGTTCTTGTACGTAAAGTACCAGTTCTTTACTGAGAAGAAAACTGTCACGTCTTCCATCATGTCTATCTTCTTATACAGCTTCAGGAATCTGGAATCAAAAGAGAATTGATGTAAGTTCTGCAGTTTGTAAGCAATAATTGTTCCCTTGCGCATCTAGCACATGTGAGGTGAATACACAAATTTAACAGAATACCATCGAAAGAAATATACAGGGTGTAACAAAACTTGATGTACAAGCGGAAAACCAGTGAATCTACATAATATTTGGAATCGATTTTATAAATTTTTTTATTTTTTTATATTTGACCCTAAGGTGATTTTTTTTTCGATTTTTTTGCAAATTGTTATCAAATATCATGTATTTAGTCAAATCAATACTATCCATAAAGAAAACTAAAATAAAAACGCGTTTTAATAAGATTTGAGCAATTTTACTTAATCTGCCATCCTTATGAAAATTTTGTGAGAAGAAAAAAAAAAAAACATTTTTTTTTAGCTTGGATTAAAAGGCATATTACACAATCGTCTCCAAATACGATGTAGATTCACCAGTTTTCGGTTGTACATCGAGTTTTGATACACCCTGTATACATGGAGTAACAAAACTCGTAGTACAACACGAAAACGGTGAATCTACATCATATCGGAGTTGAGTGTAAAGGTGACTTGAATCTGAGCATGATAAAAATGTTTTTTCTTCTCATAAAAGCTTCATAAATATCGCAGTAAAATTTGACATATTCTTATTTATATACGGTTTTTTATTTTGTTTTATTTAAGGATAGTATTAATTTGGCTAAATAAATTATATTTGATAACAATTTTCAAGAATTTATCGAAAAAAACTCAATTTTCTCGAAAACTATGGGTCAATGAATAATAAAAAATTGGCTGTCTGTAAAGTCGGTTTACGGACGATAATTTTACGTGATAACGTCATAAGAAAACATTGATGAAAAATAGCATACTTTTATGAATTAAATTATTATTACTGAATTACCTTTATTTTTTATAATACAAAGCAGGAGTCAATTGAAAATTACAATTTTTTCCATAAATTATATATTTTTTTGTTTTTTCTTCTTGGTAGTG
>JAGVSP010002235.1:0-57028 GCA_022494985.1 Micrasema minimum | reverse complement strand
AAAATCTCTCACATCACCAATGTTTGAAGAAAAAAAAAACTTTTCTTCAGTTCAGTAAACTATTATTATAACTTTTGTATTATTATTTTTATATTAGAAACACTTTTATTATAAAAAATCACCAATTATCCTATGTAACTAATAGCACATGTCGTCCGTATAAGGGCAGTACCGCGTATAAGCCATTAAAATGTTAAGGAGATACAGAAAATCATAGAAATTCGCCAAAAAATATAATTGTCACAAATATTTGAATATGCTTTGTTTTTTACTAGTACGCGTTCAGTCAAAAAAATATTAAATACATGACATTCTTTTGACGTGATAACGTCTAATAAATCGATGAACGCCGGCTGCACACACGAAAAAGCATGACTCATTGGCACGTTCCGCCTGAGCTGAGTGTGCAAGCGAGAGCGCGGAACAAGCGATAGAGAGGCACGATCGGCCTAAGCGTTCGGTTTGTGACGCATCTATCCTCTTCCCACTTCATCGGCCGATGCGTCCGAGTAGAAAGGAGACAGCAGCAGCACACAAGAAGAAAAAAACAAAAAATGATAATTTATGGAAAAAAATATATTTTTCAATTAACTCTGTATTATACAAAATAATGATAATTCAGTAACAATAATTTAGTTCAATTCATAAAAGTATGCTATTTTTCATCAATGTTTTCTTATGACGTTATCACGTAAAATTATCGTCAGTAAACCGACTTTACAGACAACCAAAAGTTTTTTTTAAATTAAAACTTTCTTTTACCGATTGTAAGACCAATGTTATATTTTTAATGTACCAATTAATACGTCTTGTGTCGCTTAACTAAAATCACAAAATATTATATATTTGTATGGCTTACACGCGGCGTTTGCACTGACGTGCAAAGCCGGTATGACACTTTCCATGATTGCACCATATGTGGTAATATTCATTTGTTTCTCGCATCTTGTTACATGTTTCCAAATATCTTTTTAGACCGAAAGCAGGCGATCATCTACGGTTTCTACAACTGAAATCAAGGTATTTTAAATTCATTCTTATTTAACTTATATTGTGTTTAAACTATGTTTATTGATTGTAAACGATAGCTCATGTAGTTGCTAGTAAATAATACAGGAAAATAGTGACAGAATGATAAATAATTGACATCACCGGCAAAAAAAAGTAGTCTAACCTCAAATTAAACAATGGAGATTTGAATTTGAAAACCTTTTCTCATTGCTTTTTTTTATGATTATTAAAATTCTGTGAATGCAAAAAAATAAAGCAAAAAATTGCAAAACCATCCGTGCAATCCGCTTGAAAATTGGACCACCAATAAGTGAGATACTTTAGTTTAAAATTAGTTTTTTTTTATTTTACATTATTTGATTTATATAAATCTTAATATTTACAAATCTGCGAGTTTTTTATCCGATTCACAATCGGATGACACCTGTGGTTTTGTGATTTATTAAAAATTGTACGCATTCATTAAATATTTATTATCAGAAGTCTATTATAGTAAAAAAATATATATATATATATATAAAGGTTGATGCGTTGATATTATTGACGTAATTAATGGATAGCCGTTTAAATTATTTATGTATCATCAAATTAATATGAATATGTTAACTTCCAGGTTACTGGAGATAAAACTGAGAGCCGTAGGACATCTGTAGTTCAAAATGCAGAAAAGGTATTTTCAGTTAATGATTTCTTCGTCAAGACCATTTTAAAATATTTACATTAACTTTTTTTAAAGTACGGCTTTTCTAAATTATTCCCATCAGTTTCTTGCAGATAAAGTTGAATTTTTTTTAGTTTTAAATGCACGAAAACATCCAACAATTTACTCTCTTATAGATCTGAAATGCTTCATTGCTTTTATTCATAATAATATTAATATTAAATCTAAAAAAATTTCCTACATGCGAATTGTATTGATTCGACGCGCGACATGAAGGTAGCTACTATTTAATATGTATTATTATTGATTAATTTTGGGATTATTTTGTAAAGATTCAGAAAGCATTAATTGCTAAAATTTCTGCTCTAAAAGAGTAAAAAAATTGGTAGTTAGAATAATGAATTCACGATTTTTTTTATGAATCGATATTGTGCACCAACTAATGGCTTTTTTTTTAAACAATACAGATTGATTTTAGAAACAGAATTGATCTCCAAAGGCTGAATTGAAATTTTGGCAATGATAGAATAGTTAGCAAGTCTAATTTGATTCATAATTTTTTATTTAATATTTTAATGATATCGTCCCTATACTACAAATACACGGAGTATTTTATTGTAATTAGTTTTGTAAGAACTAGGAGGGGAAATTACAAAATAATCTCCTAAAACAATTGAAAATCTCATATTTCAATATGAAATATTTAGCTTGAAGGCCCTAAAAAAAATATTTTTAATCAGTTGTTTTGAAAAAAGAGCAAGTCTCAATTTTTTTAAAGATAATCAAAAAAACTTGTCTTTAGTAAAACATGTAAAGGAAACAAATTTTTCTACAATATCTTAACCTTTAATATTCAGTAGTATACCTACAGTAATTCAGATGTTGATATTTCATAAAAATGACAGAATACATATTATGTACAACCCGTATATTACGTTCTTCTCAAAATAATCGATTCAGTTATAGACTCTTACAGATTTTGCAGTATAGGGACGTTAAATGCATTAATTTAAATAACTTAGTAATACGAATGATTAGGATAAGCTAACACGTAATATTAATCACACACACATAACCTCACAAATATTAAATTAGTGATGATATCTCTAAAATTAGTCAGTGATATCTCTGACCTTAGTCAGTGACATCTTTGACCAAAATCAGTGACATCTCTGACCAAAATCAGTGACATCTCTGACCAAAATCAGTGACATCTCTGACCAAAATCAGTGACATCTCTGACCAAAATCAGTGACATCTCTGACCAAAATCAGTGACATCTCCGACCAAAATCAGTGACATCTCTGACCAAAATCAGTAACATCTGTGACCAAAATCAGGGACATTTCTGACCAAAATCAGTGACATCTCTGACCAAAATCAGTGACATCTCTGACCAAAATCATTGACATCTCTGACCAAAATCAGTGACATCTCTGACCAAAATCAGTGACATCTCTGACCAAAATCAGCGACATCTCTGACCAAAATCAGCGACATCTCTGACCAAAATCAGTGACATCTCTGACTAAAATCAGTGACATCTCTGACCAAAATCAGTGGCATCTCTGACCAAAATCAGTGACATCTCTGACCAAAATCAGTGACATCTCTGACCAAAATCAGTGACATCTCTGACCAAAATCAGTGACATCTCTGACCTATATGAGCGAATCTCTGACCCTAAATTACTCGCAAAACCTCCACAGCCTGAAACCAAAAAAGTTCAGGAAAAGCCTCCGGAGATAATCGAACCAGTTAAAAAAGAAGAAGAGAAACCTAAACAAGCGCCTCAACCACCCACTTGGAGAAGAAAATTAGCTGAAAAGGTAGAAATTGAAAAAAGAAACAGTGTATCGCCTGTGAAACCCTCCCACGCTAAATATTCTTCCGCCTCGAGTTTGTTGGTAGTTACAGCATTTTGAAACTGCGATTTTTGAAAGAATTTTTTTACGTATTTTTAATGATAGAAATTATAAGAATTTCTTGATTTTATTTGAATGTACTAAATTTAAAATCCATTTAAATATGATTTTCTAAAAATAATGCGTTTTAACTATTAAATTTAGTTGGTAGAGAAAAATTGGAAAAAACATAATCAATTTTAGCTTTAAAAGTGATATTGCCATTAAAAATCTGTATTCGAAATCATCTTATTTATTGAAAAATACATTTTGCAGTTTATATTCATAAAGTGCTGAGTTCTATGTTAAATGTACGCAAAAAAGTTTATTCAAAAAGGGTGAAGTTTTAGAATGTATCTTCATTTTGGATTATGCTGCTCTTCGTGATTTTCCATTTCTGTCTTGAAATGTTCTTCGTCTTATGAAATGAACTCTATATCTTCTTTTTCTTCTTCGCATTTCTCTTGTCTTCTCATTGTTAAGCCTTTTGGCTTATCGGTGTCCATGGTGTTTAGAAAGATTTTTTACGAATTTTCTAGCTTCGTTGATTCAATGTCTTCATAGTTTAAATATTGTGATTTTAAGTCAATGAAATATTGTTAGATTAAGATGATTCTTTTACACATTCAACAAAGTTTATTAACTTGATGTACAAAAGATTTTGGGAGAAAAATTACACTAAAACTTTGTAGGATATTATATCTAACCACTAAGAAAGAAAGAATTTAAATATTTTTCTCAACCAAATTGTGTTTAATATCACCATTATAGGGTTGCTTTGTTTATTTTTAAATTATTAAAAAAACAGTATTACAAATAATATAAGCCTAAGAAAATTTGGTTTATTTATTTTCTAAGATTGCTGTAGATATTTGCATTCTCATAATCTTTTAAGACTGAAATTATTCTGCTTAACTTTCGAAATTACATGGGATTATTTTGTTAATTTTTATCAATTAGAAAAAAGACTCATTTATTAAAATTATTTTGAATTATATTACACTTGATCTATTTCTTTTGTAAAATACTTGTAATTTCACTATTTACTCACTTTTCATTTCTAAAATCTTTACACTTTGATATACTCGTAATATATGTAATATCTTTTGTAAAATATTATTTCCACAGATTTCCGCCGATTTTTTGTAACTGTTTTTGTAGTTTTGGTACAACCTACACTTCATTGTATTTTAGAAAAAAACTTGTTATGTGTCTTCCAAAAACCATCCAACTTCTGTACTTGTGTATATTACACTAATGAAGAAAACATCCTCTAACTTTACCGATTCTTTTCTTAACACTTTTGTACTATAGTTTCTTGACACAACGCTGTATTTTGTAATATTTTTAGATTTGTAAATATTAGTTTTAATTGTTTTGTTTAAATATATATTGATAACCCTATTTGAATTGGATGATATTGACACATATATTGTTTCTCAGCAAAAAACTGTCGTGGATCAGACAGTAACCCAAATAAATGTAGAAAACGGAGTTGCCCCAGCCGAACAACCTAAATCTGATGATAACATTCCTGCTTGGAAGAAAAAAGTTCAGCAAGACAAAGCTAACAAGAAGGTACAAAAAGTCCTTTGACAAAACATCTATCTTCAATTTACTTTCTTCTTTTCTCAATTCATTATTACCTTTTTTCAAATTACTATAAACGTTGTTCTGTCTGATTTTAGTGTCATTTCTTTCACAATCTAAAGTCTTCTTATTAATGTGTCTACAATTTATTTCTTATCTTCAGTATTTTTTTCTGAAATTTTGAATTCTTTGGGTCATTTTTTTGATTAATGAATTACTATGAATTCCAGTCTTCTGAAATTATTTTCTCAACATTTCTATTTGTAAACCTTCTCTCTTGTTTCTTTGTAAAAATCTCAATTTATGTGTATAACCAAGGCATTTTCCCATTTTCAATTCTAATCTTAAACTTTCCCAACTGAAAATTAGTAGTATAAATTAAGGGATTCCGACCCCACTGATGACGCAATCAAGGTTAAATTCAAGGTCAATAACTGTCTTAAAACGGTTATTGATCTCAAACTTGACCTTGATTACGTCATTAATGCTGCCAAAAACCCCGAATTAATTCTTCATCATTGCCATTCATTTATTTATAAACAATAAAGATACAAAACATTGAACGGGTGGTGGCCTAGCGGGTGGCGTCGCGGTCTCTGAGTCCCAGAGATCGTCGGTTCGAATCCCCACTTCGACACGACTCGATTCCTATTTTCAATAAAGCCTAAGCGGCTTGTGCCGCTTTTACAAATTGAAATATGGGCAAATATCATAAGATTGCATAGATTTTATTTATTATTATTATTATTTTTATTTTTTTTTAAATAAAAAGAAACATTTGAGTTCTTTTGATATACTCAAATATTTCAGTTTTGGGACTGCTTTCAAATAGTCGGAAATAACTGTGTCAGAAAGCAGAAACAAGTTGTGCTGGAGTGGGATTCGAACCTAGAGATTCTAATCCGGAGTCCTCGAATCTACCACTAGACCACAACCCGGTTCAATTCTTTTTTCATTTCATTTCTTTTTTTATTAAAAAAAAAAAAAATAATTCTGGTAAATGTTTCTGTAATTTATTTTATTGCGAGAATGCCTTGTTTTAAAATTATTGTTTATCTTATTTCCATGTAACTAGAAGAACTTGTAAATATTACTTTACGCTTCATTGTGTCGTCCAATATTTTCTACTGTTTGGTTGTCTATAGTTATTCTTCTATGTCTTTCTATTTAGTTGTTGAAAAGTTGTATTTTCTAATACCACTAGCTGCTGCAGTATTTAGGTCAGTGTCTTTACTCTGCTTTCTCTCTCTCTCTCTCTATGTGGTTTATTTTGACATGTCTCATCTTTATTCTGTGTTGAATCTGATCTTTCTCAATGTGTACGTCCTTTTCCAAAATTTCTCGTAGAATTTTCTGTACATAGAACCTTTCTACAAATTTAATCTCGTCGGAACTATCAAAAACCCTTTTCACAATTCTTAAAAAACCCTTTGGTAAGTCTCAGTTAACATGAAGCATAGTATCAAGATCAAGAAAGAACATCGGCAAGAAAGAAGACTCGACAAAATAGACATTAAAAATAAATATTGGTAAAAAATAAACGATGATAAATTCGCGAATTGATTTTGGAAAAATAAAACAAAAAATACATTACACAAACACAATCATACACAAATTAAACAAACACTCACATCAAATAACAAAAACACAACAAAATCATTCCTACATGTCTCAGAATTCACTTTTTTTCTTTGTTCATTTTCATTTGAAATATTTAAACAGGTCGAGCTAAAGACTTCTTCTGTTAGCAAAGTGGGATTAAAAGCCGAGGAGCAAACGATGGAAAAGGTCGCACTGAAAAAAACAACGGTAATTATTGTATGTACTATGATTTGTTATAACTCAAAGCTGCTGCAGAGACATTTCGTGAAAAATTGGATTCAAGAGACAAAAACGCATCAAAACTGCAACATAAAACATTGGCCTAGCAACAAACACACGAAATTTTCTTGTACTTGGCGGATTGGGAATTTTTGTATTATTGCTTTTGTAAATAACTGATTTAAAAAAATATATAAATTAATGTTTAAGCTTATAAACTGGAAATGGTAAAAAAAAAATATAGTCAGACCCACTATTTTAAAAACCATGTTAGTTTTTTTTACATTGCGATAAACTAAAGTATTATGGCTTCTCCAAAGGACTTTTGTGATATTTTTTAAATGTTTGCAATAAACTTTAAATAGTTATCAATATCTTTAAATTTTAAACAAACTACTATTAGCATTTTTTTGAAATTATGCATTTATAATTTTTAAATTTTAATACTGTTTTTTAATGTCCATTTTTTGTTTAAAATTTACACACTTTTACCATAATGTAATATTTTCTTAGTAATTTTATTGTGAAATGCAATATGCCAAAAATCCATATTAGAGTGAATATCTCTAAATAAATGCTTTTTAAAAATAAAATTGGCACTTCACAAATAATTTCAAATTTCTTGGAATGACTTTTTGTACCTATCATTTTTAAACTCCATTCTTAAAACATATTGTATCTAAACATTGTCCAACTTTTTTGTGAATGATTTTGGATTTTTGTTCCATTCCTTTGAAACACTTGTTAAATAAAATACATAACACTATTTCTATGTGTAAAATTTATGTAAATAACAATTGTGACTAAATATATGTTTTCTTAAATTTTATGTAAAAGTTCATTACGGCAAACAGTTTTCCAATCTTTTTTACTTTATAATTATGCTCCTCCAAATACTGATGTCACATTAGATGTCTGTTTGTTCATATCTTTATTCTAATACATACTCGTCTTTATTGTCTTACTATTCTTTATACATACATATTGTCTCTATATTATAGTTATAGTTTAAAAATATATTTTTGGATTTGTCCACTACATAACCTCAATCTTTTCTTTGACATTTATCATTTTATGTAATAGTAGTTATCTATCTTCCTTAAATTATTCTAAGCATGAGCTGTACGGACTTTTTTCAATTTATGTTAAATGTTTTTTTCTTATTTCACTTTTTCGTTATAAAACTTTTTGATGTTTTAACTGTTCCAAAATTATATAATTTGTGTACTTCCCATATCTGTCCAACGATTTTCTGTATATTTAAATGTATGAAGACTATCGTTTTTTCGACGTGGTTCCTATTATACTGTGTATCTTCTATCAACTTCTTCTCACTGCAAACAACTGAAAGATCGGAATGGAAAAAAAAAAATATTTGCAAAAGTTATAATATTTATTGACATGATTTTTTTAAATGCATCGAATCAATGCAATTTAAGGTAAAGGCAAAAATTTTATTATTCTCAATATTCAGACAGAAACATGAAAAATTGATAGAATTTTATAAAACAAAGTTACGAAGTGATGCCGCAAAAATATTTTAAAATAAAATTAACATATCTAAAAAAAAACTGTCAAGTGCAATTTGAAGAATATAAAAATAAGTTTTTAAAAGTGGATCTTTGAGATCAGTAAAAAATTATGAAATAACTCCATGAATAAAAGAGAAACAACTGTTAATTTTAAATAAAATGATCAAGGTAAATCCAATCGGCAAAGATGATGAAGATTATAATATCCAAAATCAAAGTTTTGGATTTAATGAGCTAAGATTGCCTAATTCAACAAAAAATACCCAAGACTCTACTGGATTTAACAAACCAAGATTACTGGATTTAATGAATGAATATATTGGATTCATAGACTCAACGATCAACGATTATTGAATTCAACAAACAAGATTATTGGAACCCAGGATTATTGGATTCAAAGAACCAAGATTATGGATTCAACGACCTAAGTCAAGTTTTTGGATTCTGCAAAGAAGAATTTGTACATAATGTTTCCTCTGTTCGACTAACCTCCTTTCTCTTCGTGTCTCTTGCCTTGCGCCTGGAGCATCGGCCCTTTCTGCTCTATGTCTTGTGTCGTCTTGCATCTACTCTGGCTCCTTCTGCACTGAACTTCCTTTTTGTCTAGAGTCGACGGTAATGATTTTGATTTGCAGCCAGTTACTAAGATCTACCAGTCAGACGATTTCACGAAGGTACAGCTTAAGGTGAGAAAAGAACAAAAAAAAAACCTCTTCAAATCTTCTTCCTCTGTCAACGTTACCGTATCAAATACATTTAGTTTTAAGAACTTGGTTGTTAAACTCAGGTACAGTATGGATTTTAATACACTGTTAATCTAACACGCTATATTCGACCCTGAAAATTTTGCTGATACAAAGCTTTCTTTTAACGGAATTTTCAGGTCTTTGAATTAATTGAATGACGTAGGCAATTTTATAAATGAGCATCTTTTTAATCCAAAAATTTACTAACTTTTATCTTATTTGATTTATTTTAAAATGAAATTCTGTTACCCCTTTTTATTTACAATCATGACTATCTTCTTTGTCTAAAAAAATTATGACTTCAAATTCTTGGTATATTTCTTTCTCACTTTGTGTCGTCTGTTTCCAAACCTATTGAAGTTGTTGCCATGTAGTTTTTTTTTAAATCCTGAGTATTTTCCCTAGTCTATACAGTGTAAAAACTGGCTAATAGACTATGTCGAATGCTCAATCTATCGTTTTAACCCTCGAATATGTTATTACGCTCTATTACAAAGTAATTAAAAAAAATAAAAAACAAACAATGACTTATTCTAGTATAAAAACTTTGCACATTAATCTTTAGTCGTATGTCTATAACATATTAAACGATCTGAACAGGGTTGTGATTCAGTGGTTATAAGCGCTTACTCAGAATTAGTATCCTTAGGTTCGAACCCTCCAATGATCACTACGTCACAACTTGATAACTGGTTACTTTCTGTGACAGTTATTTTGAATTAGTTAGTATCGATACATCACTACATATTTTTTTAATGTGCCAGTTTGCATCGCATCGCATCGTGACAAAATATATTCTCTTTTCTATTTCTTTTGGTCATCTTTTAATGCCAATCTTTGCTGTGGTGTTTAGAAAGTAACGCCAGAGGAAAGGGCCGCTATGGAGAAGGCTCGTCTTGCCAAGGCTGAGGCTCTGAAGCTCAAGGCTGAACCTGAATTCGTCGACGACTATGAGAGGCCAGTACTCGAGAAATACGAGAAGGTCTCCCCTACTCCACTCACCAAGTCTAAGGCGGAAAAGAAGGTAGGTTTCGTTTGGGGCTTTAAACAAAATAGAATCGTTTATAAAATATTTAATCATTTATACAAAGAGAATAAAGTATAATATGATTTTTCGAACTTAAAATCTTGTATGAGGCTTGTAAGTATGTAAATCAGTCAGGCGAGAAATTGTAATTGATTTTAACTTGCTAAAACGTATTTGTTTTTTAATTTCATTTTCACATAATGTGTATAACTTTCAATGTGTATTTAACATGTTTTAATAATGTGTCTATTTATTTTTTATTAAACATTTGTCTATAATTTCTAACTGTTAACTTTCCTGCTCCATTTTGACGGTCCCAACGTATACTGTCGAATCTGAAAGAATGCAATTTTCATTGTAAACTGTCCAATTTACATAATATTTAGGGTAGCAAAAAAATATAAATTTTCACCTTAAATTTTGGGGTTTGTTGAATTGAATATATATATTTTTTTGTAAATTGGACAGTTTAAAATAATAAAAACGAAAAGTCGCTCCTTTTCAGATTCGACAGTATACGTTGGGGACCGTCGATTTTTTATTTTGAAATTGTTACATTTTATCCACATCTCAAAATTCTAATTGTAAGTTTAGATATGAAATAACGATACCTTGCCGGTTTTATACAGGAAAATAAAACGGCAACTCTTGTTGACGAACCTAAAAGTCTTCAAGTCTCCGATACTCCAAAACCTTCTTATCAAAGGGCTTCTAAAAAAAACGGCTGAACCTGAGGCTATACCAGAGCCTATTAAAATGGGAAAAGGAAAAATTGAACCACCAAAAGTTTTGGAACCAGAAATGGGACCAAAAACTATAACTCAAAAAACCAGCAAAGCTAGAAGCTGAACCAGGTAAAATAGGTTTGAAGAAGGTTGAACAAGAGGTTTTGAAACCGATCGAACCAGTTTCAAAGACTGAACCATCAAAACCAAAGATAGAAGAACCTGCTTTTGTTCCTCCAAAAGCAGTTGAACCTAAATTGGAGATTCCTAAACTTTTGGAACCGGAGAAGACACCTAAAATTGAACTTCCAAAACTTTTGGAACCAGAAAAAAAACTCAAAGTTGAACCTCCACAACTAATAGAGCCAGAAAAACCCAAGTTTGAACCTCCAAAACTCATTGAGCCAGAGCAAAAACCTAAGATTGTTGTTAAGGTACAAGAAAAGTTTTTGATATATATTTTGAATGAATATTTTTGCATTTGGACATTCAATATTCTACTGCACGTGAACCAAATATGAAAAAAAAAAGAAAATTAATAATGTGTATTATTTTTATCATTCATTATCACGAAAGAAGTTGATGTCATTTATGATTTTCGTTAATCAATGATGATTTCAATTAATTTTATTATAAAATTCTATCCTTTCTGTTTTTTTTGTATTCAGGATGATATTCCAAAAATTGTGTTTGACACGCCAAAGCTAAACGGAAAACTAAATATTCCGTTGTTGAAAACAGATGATTCGAATAATTCTCAGGTACATGAAATAAACAGTTCAATGTTTTTACTGTCATGTGCTTTCAAGTAAATTATGGATAACTGCGTTTTCAATTTTTTCATAAGGGATTTCCTTACTTCTTTTTAATTTTTCTGATTTTGTATAATCAATCAAGTTAAATAATAAAACAAAACATTTCTTTATTTTAAACATATTGTAGTTATCCATCGAAGATGTTAAACTTGATGACATATTTTGGTCAATTGAATATTGGAATTGAACATTTATTCATATGCGTTCGGCGCACGAAATTATTGCATTTGGGATAATTTAACTATTTTAGCCTCTACTGGAATCTTGCGAATCGCATCCACCTCAAATTAATTTAACAGCATTTGATTAAAACCAGCACGAAATGCATCTAGACCACATAACACTAAATGCATTACTTAGGATATCTTAAGATTAAGTCCTAAATCCAACCAAAAGTAACCTAAATAAAATTTAAAATTAACTTATCATTTTTCTTACACGCATGATCAAATGTCAAGATTATAATTTCAATAAGTTTTAAAAAAAGATAGTTAAAAACATCAGTTTATCAATTTTTAAATATTCTCGGATCTATATATTTATAAACCCAATATTTCATCATCCCATTTCCAAATCCCTTTGATCCTTTTGAATGTTCATAATATAATCATTGATACAGCATGATTTTGTGAACGATTATACAATGTCTTGGAAATGAGAGCTTTGAAACGCATCTATGGTTTGAGCGAGAAATTGGTACGGCCGAAAATAGTGAAATACTGACGTAATAATGCCTAGGAAATGAAGAAATGGCTGCGGCAAAGTGCCTTAACGCGAATTTGCACGATAGATGAAGAATCAAAGCTATAAGAACGCTTTTAGCTCAAGAACAGCTACGATTGTTGATTTCACGCTTGGTCTATGATACGACATTGTAAAAAAAACATAGATGACAATATTTTATGGATCGAAATATCCTTAGAGTAATGACGCGCAGGCTATAGAGGGGCCCTAACGGTCAAAAACCATTCTATGATTGTCAAACCCGAAGTTGGCTATAGTTTGCAGCAAAACAAATGCCAATGTTTTACAAATGCCTAATGCGGCCTTGGCATATCGACAGTAATCAACTGTCACTATCAACAGTAAACATACTTTAATTTACAAATTGATCACCTAAATTAAGAAAAACTGGTAAATAATGTAAATATGTTGATAAAAGGAAAGTTTTTATACAAATAATACCCATGTTAGGACAATATATGCCAAAAATCAATGTAAATCAAAATAATTATTTATCGAAATCAATTACCTGTGAAATGTGACTCCTTTAACACCTTTGACACTCTTACTGCCACAACCAAGCATACTACAATTCACAATTGCCGTTTTTGATTATTAAAATCAGGAAGTATCCACGTTATTTACTAGCAAAGCGACGAAAGTGACAGTTACGCGCCTGTTGTCAAACAAATAATAATGGCCGCCAGCAGAGTGAAGTTGTCGCTAACCAAAAATTTGCAACGCTTCCGCTCTATGGGGAACGGCGAAAGGGCCTCTCTATAGCCTGCGCGTCATTACTCTAAGGAAATATCCAAGTTTGCTATCTGATACAGAACTCTGTATTTTAAGATTGGTACTTCAATTTATGTTGTACGAATTATAGTTTTCTGATCTTTGTCGTCTGATTTTCCAAAGCGTGATAAGGCTAGGGATGATAATTGGTGGCAGATGTGTATGGCTTCAAAATAAAACTCCGCTGTCAGAGCTGCGCACGTTTCGTTCAAGATTAATGATTGGCAAGCTTCAAATTATGGCAATTTTTTGTCTCAATAGCCGTTCTTACTGTTTCAAAACGCAGGACGACATTGATATCTTCGACACGGGATCCGGAGACGAACAGATTTACAAGAAGTTGCCAATGATATGGAATCGAGATAATGAAGAAGAAGAGGTACTGTTTTATGACGGATTTTAATTTTTCCAAAATGAATTTGAAAATGGTAAGAAAAAAGGTACAAAATAAGGATAGGTAAAATAATTTGATGCGAACCGTGGAAAAAAAAGGTTTTTTTCTCTATTTTGTATTGTTCGTGATTGCTGATCGTTCTGTCTCTGAAATTATCCTAGCAACCTTTTTGTAAAAATCGCTTGTTGTCATTTTTGTTACCATAAAACATTTTGTATTTTTTCATCTCCCTGAAATTCCTTTATGTGCTCAGTTGTAAGTAATTATCTGTTTTTAACCTTTTTATGTTTTACGTTTTTCACTATTTGTCTGAATATGTTGTCGAATGGATTTTTGTCAATTCTGGAAATACGGGTATTTTTAAGGTAATCGGACATTTTATTATAAGTATTATATATTTTTAAATTTATCATGAATATCTTAATATATACCTACATCGAATTTAGAGCGAAAACTCTACATTGCTATAATTGAAAAATTTAATTGAATAACAAGGTCTAGTCCAAGTCCAACACTTATTCTTATTTTACGACAGCAACAATTTAAAATATTTATGTTTCTGGTTGTTTGGAAGATATTGCTTCTTAGCAATAAACCCGCCAGTATACGCTATTGTACAAAAAGTTAAAACAAATAAATAAATAAAATAGAGTAAGTTACAAGACACGAATACCCACAATAAATATTTCTATTATTAACATAATATTATGATCGCCATTTAAAGAATACTCAAAAATATCTTCAATAATCCAAATATTTATGATGGTACTTGTTAATTTTGGTCAGCCACTAACAATTTTTTTGGAAATGTGCAACCCCCGTAGGAGAAGGAAATGCCAAAGGTCCCAGAAATCAAGGCTCCTGAAACTCCGTTCCTGCCCAAGATCGAGGTCATCAGGGAGAAGACACCAACTCCTGAAGCCAGGAAGTCGTCCCTGGCTCCGGCGCCGGTTGGACGGCGAGGATCTCTCATTCCTCCACCAGAGGAAGGTGGTAGAAGACCATCTTTGATCATCAGCGATGAGGTAGGAATCAATTTTAAATACTCGATCATACAACAGAACATGTTATCAATTAATCGGATATCGATTTTTGAATACTTTCTTATTGATCATAATCAAAATTTTTTTTTTCAAAATCAAATACTTTTATTGCTGGCACTATAAATTAATATCTTACTTATTATGTATTAAAATAGTTAATTATTTTTAAAAAATTTTTAGAAAGGGACCCAGTAAATTCCCTGAGGTACCCTAGTAAAGGTGTACCTCAGGGAATTTAGTGGGTGAGGTACACTATAAATTTATAACTTCTTTGATATACACGTTCTGATTATATTAAATTTTTTTTCTCATGATTTTTGTTACATTTTGTATTTTAATTTGTTGGTAGAAAGTTTTCCCCCTTTTTGTAATGACCTAATTCAGATGTGTAGTAAATTTATATTTAGTTTTTTGCACCCGATTACTTAGTTTAGATCTCCGATTTCCCTTGAAAATGCCTGAGTATTAGATTTTTTATTTAAATGTATGTTTATTCTGTACCTACTGATTCATTAGTGTAGAAACCTGTATTGTACTGTAACAATCAATGCCAAAAATATAATCTAAATTCGTGGTTTAGATTAATAGATATCTCGTTTTTTTTAAACTTCAATGATTTGTGTGACTAGATTATGTTTTTGGTATTTCTCATTACTGTTTATTATCTAGTGCATAATGTTCCTTTTTATATTAGAAATTAGTGGTATTACTATTTTGTTATATTATTTAAATACACAAATCACTTTTATCCTACTTCTTACAATGTTGGCTTTAGAAATATAAAAATGACCTTAAAAGTAAAGAATTAGAAGTAATGTAAAATGCTAATATTGTTATTAAAGTGACATAAGTAAAATTATCATTCAAGTATTTTCGTTTTGTAAGTGGATAATAAAATATTTTTTATAAAAAATCCCGACCTTTCATGGCAAAGAAGCTATGTTTAATAAAAATTTTAACATTAATGAAAGTACTAACGAAAATAATCAATTGCTTGGAAGTTTTGGTATCATTCTACCCAATTTTATCCATATAAATAAAATATTTGTAAGTTATAATATTGTATAAAGAAATTAATATTAGTTTTTCTGACGGAACTTTTTATCTTACAAAAATGGTATTCTGACAGATGCCATTATATTTTTAAGGCCATTTTTAAAGTACTGCACTTTCATATGCACACTTCTTTACTCAAACAAGCAAAAATAGCCATTCCTTTACCCACAGGCGGATAGGAAATTAAGGCCGGGAGAAGTGGTGGAAGAGAAAAAGGTAACAAAATGGCGACCGGATGACGCTGCCTTGACAGATTGGTCTAAATGTTTTATCTATGGTTACGTTTATAGCACGATGGACTGTTTGGGGTTTGGATGCTAGACAAACAACTTTAATGTGTCCTTTACAGATTATGCACAAGGAATGCGCTGACCTGGCCGAAAAATATATTAATTTATAGATATTTTAATACACATTCCATGCTTTACAAGTGAGCGCGCACGCTTACTATGTCGAGGGCCGCAGTGGTGTCATCCATATAATGTTTTTGCATGTTTCGTGTATCATGTTTACCATTCAAAAGCTATAAGTGTGTTAGTTTTCACGAAGATTACTCTAAATTCCACTCTTTACGATGGCGTTTGTAACGGGCTCATCGTGAAAATGGTTTTTTTTAAAACACCGAATAAAAAAAAGATTTTTTAAAATACTTTGAGTAAGTACCTACATCAAAATAAATAAATAAATACATAGTAGAGCCTTAAAGATTTGTATTTAAATATGTTTATCAATGATAGTCGTGATGTTTAGGATTAAGATTGAATGTGTTAATTTTGTATCGTCTTTCTTATTCGTGTTTGATTGTGCAAAATGTAATTAAAAATGTATTTAATACTGGTCCCAAAATGAGTTTTTATAACTCCTGGGAATATAATACATGAATGTTTCATATTAATAAAAAAAAAAAATTAAATTTAAAAAAAAGAAAAATCTTTTTTGCCCCAGAAAAAAAAGTTGAAAAATGCGTAAATGAACAAAGATTTATTTCTATGAAATTCTTACTTCACACCTAAATTTCACACTTCATGCTCCTTTTTTGCATTACATCGTTAATAGATTTTCTCCTGAAATTTTTATATTTAGTTAGTTTCAATTATTGATAAATTATGAGAAGTAAAAATTCGCCAAAAATATAAAAATCGCGAGTGAATATAACTTGTTAGGTTTTTCTCTGAATAGTAGGTATATTTTGTGACTCAAAAATGACGGCCAAAAACAGGCAATGCTTCTGTTTCCATTTTATGTAGCTCAATCTCTGTGAAAACACACGATACGTTGGTTGGCATGATTTGTACCGTGTCATACAGCATGCTCTATTATTATTACATTTATATTATTTACTATTTCTATGAAATGATAATTTTTGACGGACGATGGAAGTATACAGATTAAATTATGACTAATTTATTTTAAAATTTCGGCATATTTATTTCATTTGTGCCTGAACATTTTGCATGACTAAACTGCGTATGGACCACGTTATAAGAAAATTGTGGACTTAATATAAATATATTTATGTGTATTGAATGCGTCGCTTGTAAAGCATGGAACTACAGTTAAATTATAATCAATTGTCAGCTCTTTCACAAGATGGCGCTGTCGAGATTGCTACTTATTTTATTTTGTTCAACGATTAATCAACACATAACGAGGAGGAATGGTGGCATGGGTGGCCGGCGGTGGCTTTGAGAATGCCAAATGTCATGCGGGAATCGCCGCCATTTTGTTGTAAATGTCACTTTGTTTAGTTTGCCAGACTGGAGAATGCTGCCAGCATCAAAAATACATATGTTATCTGAAATGTGGCCACTTTATTTTAACACACTTCTGTCAGAGGGAATAAAAAAGCATTAAACGAATTAATTATTGAAATTGAAATATGTCAGTTTGTTTTGTGAAGCGCATAAAACGCGGCATTTTTTGTTTCCCCTGATTAGCAAGCACGTCAGGAGTTAAATAGCAGATTACTATTTGAATTATATTTTAACGAGATTGTGCATTTTTTAAGTAGGTACAGGCCATGTTTTTTTTATTTCGATAATAGCTTTGGAATTTAAAAACAAGTAATACTATTTTAAATGCACGATGAATCTTTATGGGTGCGAAATTATTATACTTAGGTAAATAAGTTTATGGCCAATCCTTGCATAATACAAATAATAAATTCTGTTATTTTTCTTTTGACACGATAATTCTGTGTGACAAAACAATAATCGAGAATTGAAATTTCAGTCAATATTCTGGTTATTAATTTGTTCCATATTGAACCAAATGCACTATAAATATGAATATACACTAATAAACTTTCGTTTAAACTGAATGACATTACTTACAATACCTATTACACATCATAGCACAAATATTATTTAATAATGAATGTTGGTATTGTATGCATCACACGTGCAAATTACGTCAGCTTCGAATGTAAAAACCACACACACCTATTTATGGCAAAATTTACATGTATGTTTGTATTAACAATTTTCTAAAATGGCGCCTGACATTTTAAGATGGCGGACTTGTTAATCTGCTCAAATTTTAAAAACAGTTCGTGTTTTTTTTTCTCTATCTTTCGCGACCAGACCGGTGGCAAATTGAGGCCTGGAGAAATGTTAGATGACAAAAAGGTGAGAAACAAAATGGATAGCTTGGCTTATATGGAATTTCACGAATTCCCGTGCTGCCTTCTTCTCTGTATGTCAATCGCTTGCTTCAAACCATTCGTATGTTTACAGTCCGGCCGATTACATTGAGCGGAACGGATAAAGGAAATTCGTAATTAGGGGGATAAAATATAGGTTACCAAGTAGGTCATAGGAATGTGGAGTATATTACAAATCAGGTCACAAGAATGGATGTAGATTACCAATTAGGTCACAGGAGATTATCAAGTAGGTCATAGGAATGTGGTGTATATTACAAATTAGGTCACAAGAATGGATGTAGATTACCAATTAGGTCACAGGGATAAAATATAGTTTACCAAGTAGGTCATAGGAATGTGGTGTATTACGAATTAGATCACAAGAATGATGTAGATTGCCAATTAGGTCACAAAAAAAGGTGCAGATTACCAATTAGATTACAGAAAAAGGAAGCAGATTACTAATAAGGATTTAAGGTGTACGTTAAACGTTACATAAAAATTGTGAACATTATCAATTAGGTCACAGGAATAAGCTGTAGTTTACCAATTAGGTCAGATCAATTAGGTCAAAGGAATAAACTGTAGTTTACCAGGTCAGAGTAATATGGTTACCATTTAGGTCAAGGTTACTACTACTCTGTGTTCTCAAGTAAAAAAACCATTTTAAAATTGGCGTTGAACATTGTCTTTTTTAAAATTGTATTTTAAAGCTTTTATTTTACCATTACAATTTTCTACTGGATAGAATTGGTTTAAATATACTCTCACAAGTAGTTTTTGTTGAAATTATTGTATATACGTATTATATATATCGATTTATCACTTTAGAAAAACTTACTAAATCTGACAACAGATGTCAGTTAATACAAAAACAGATGAATCGTCAGGATTTGAAAATGGTACAAAAATACCATAGATAAGTCGAGTATTTTAGAATTTTTCAAACGCCATGCAATCTGGTGCTAAGTGTAAAATGTTAATAACAAAGAAATTAGTTTAGAAACAAAGTATACTAATATATTTGAAGTTCAATGTAAACGGTTTACTGTAATATATTTCTGTCTGTGAGTCTTCTGTCTTCTGTCCTTCTCTATTTCTTTCTTCTGTCTCTCTCATCGATTCCGATTATTATTACAAGACGATATTTACATTGCATATCGACAGCGGTAAGAAAAAGTTACTGAAGCGACGTAACGCGTGCAAAGGAAAATGTTACCAAGTGACATATATTACTATGTCGCTTGGTATGATTTTCCCTTGCACACATTATGTCGCTAAGAGACTTTTCCCTTTCAACCGCCGATATGTATCTGAAGCAAACTCAAAACAAAGTATTGTAAATGATAAAATAAAAATTAATGGAAAAAGTAACATTGAAACTAACTAAAGCTATTATGTTTGCTTCACACATAAGCAATTAAAAATCCATAGTTAACTATTATTATTTATCAAAAATAATAATAATACATTCAGAGACTTAATTTCTAGAAAATCTTTGAAAAGTTATATAATTAAACCGATCCATGTTGGATCTTTTAAAATCTATCTCAAATTTCATATATTATGTTTTTTAATTATTGCTGAAAAACACACCAAAAAATAATACAGGATGTAACAAAACTCGATGTAAAAGCGGGAAACTAGTGAATCTACATAATATTTGGAGTCGATTTTGTAGAGAATATTTTTTTTTTATTTGACCCTTAGTTTTCGGGAAAATTGAACACGATGTTGATTTTTTTTTCATTTTTTTTTTGCAAACTGTGATCAAATATCATGTATTTAGTCAAATTAATACTATCTCTAAAGAAAACAAAATTAAAAAACGCGTTTCAATAAGAATTTAGCAATTTTACTTAATTTGTCATACTTATGAAAACTTTTGTGAGAAGAAAAAAAAAAAATTTTAAGCTCAGATTAAAAAGTCATATTACACAATCGTCTCCAAATAAGATGTAGATTCACTAGTTTTCGGGTTGTACATCGAGTTTTGTTACATTCTGTATACTGAATAGTTGAATATCAACGTTTTTTCTATAACACATTTTTTCATACATTACACAAATTATTCACAAATCGTGAGATGAGATTTTTTAGGTTTACTGTCTTCTTTTCTTAATTTCTTCTCTAAATTTCTTTATTTCTCTGTGTTAATTATTTATTTTCCTCCATCAGGGATATTTTCAATGGAATATAAATAAAATAAAAATTAAATTTACCTACAATATATATTTTTTAAATAGCCTCGCTATTTTATTGACGCTAGTATTTATATAATGTATTTAATTTGCATTGAAGATATCCTTGTTCGTTTATATTTTATAATTATTCATCAAGAATTGGTTTGAGACATTCATCTTGATTTTAATACTCATTGTCATAATTAAAATTGCCATGAAATGTGCGAGTCAGATATGCTTTGGACTGTATTTAAAATAGCACCAACAGCACAATTGTAACTCTGTAATGTTACAAATTGCAACAAGTTTGAACATTTACAATAACATCTCTTAATTTTTTTTATTCGAACGCTTTTACAGAACAATTGGATGTTTTTACAATACTGTCTCGACATAATATTTATTTTGTATGATTGAATGATTTGACTGTTGCAGAGATGTTTGTTTAAATTAACTTTTTTTTAATTTCGATCTTTTGGAAAACGCTTTGAGAATTGGAAATGCGGAATGTATAATAATTTAAATAAATCAAAATTTGATTTTATTTAAACTTACATAACAATAATATTTAAAAACTGATGAAGCAATTGTACAAAGAAATAAAATAATAATCATAACAGTACATTTCACACATTATTACAAATTAATTTATTAAAAATTCTTTCTTTCAGCTATGTTTTTAATATAAATGTCTTCAAATGTTGTATTCTTTAAGTGATTAATGCTCTATTGCGATTCTGTTATTAACACCTTAATTTTACTTAGATATTAAGTCTTTTCAACAAGAGCGGATTTTAATTCATCGAATTCGGATATTTAAAAAATCATATTTCCAAATCTTTGTTCACGCTTTATCTATCTAGGGTTAAACTTCGATGAAATAAAATTCGTTGTATTATTCATTTATTACTTCTATAATTATAAGCACAAGTCACCACTCATTACAAAACTCAAAACATTTACACAAATCACTGAAAAAATCGAGAAGAATTACACATGTTTCATTAATTAACCCTAATTTGCTGCGCACTCTATTTTAAAAACCTTGTTTTACCCTACAATACCTAAAAAAAGTTTTATACGCCATAAATTGAAATCCGAACGTAAATTTTCGTGTAAATTTATTTATTTCGATTGCAATTTTATACATTTTAGTGCATTTTTATTTTGTTATAAAAAACATATTTTCTTCTCGGATTTTACAAGACATAACACACTCAAATACGCACCTTTTACAACATAACATCATTAAATACCTAATTACATATTTTTTATTATATTTTTCACAAAGAAACGTGCCCGTCCGGGAGAGTTGGAAAATCAGGTTAGAAAAATGAAAAAAAATTGCTTCCCTTTGATTTATGTGCCTAAATGACATTTTTTTCTTCAATTAGTTACTAGACGCAGATTTGGCCTCTATTTCCTCTTATTAAATTATATGTCACTTTCTTTACGCGGTTTTTATTTACAAATATATGTCTAAAATGTGATTAATATCTTTATTTGATTAGTTCTAGATTATTAATTATTTTGTAATAACAGATTTTTAAAGTTTCTAGTAGTAATTTTAGTTAAATGTCGCTGTAGGTTTTGAATATTCCACCAAAATACTATTTAATTTTCTTTGTTTTTTACCTCTCAATATGTTAATAAAAAAACAACGTTTTACATAGCAAAACTTCTTTGTTTATCTTTGTTCTAAAGAAGTTCATATAATATTAAAAACGTCGGTTGAATGTTACCAAGTGACACAATACGTCTAAAGGAGAATCTTTTGCACATAAATATTATGTCGCTTGCTAACCTTTTCCTTTCCACCGTCGAAATGTAATAATTTATTTATAATCAATAAAAAGATGCCCACGTAATTTTACAGCAATTTAAAAGTGGTTTATAGCTGACTTACATTTATGCTAAGGCTGAAAAGTTATAGTCAGATAATATTTGATTGAAAAACAAAACCGTTCTAATCTTAAAATTCGAATTTCAATTCATATAGAATTTGTATTTTAATTGAATATAACTTGGACTCATTTCACGACTATGACTTTCAGCCTTTATTCTATAGTAAAAATAGTTTCTTCTTTGGTGGAATATTACATTAAAACGTCACAAAACGCCTCCCCCCACCCCCTTTAAGAGCCCCATAGTGAATAATATAGAAATGTGAGTCCCTGTGTTTTTATTAGAATTTAGACCCTTTGTAAGCTTTAGAATAAATATCCCATGAGAAAATTATTTGTGGAAATTAAACGGTTTTAGAAAAAAACTTAAAAACCAAATTGTAATGTCTTCTTTGATCTTAGACTAATCTTGTATTCAATGCAGTGCCCTATGCACCTTTTGGTGCAGGTAAAGGAAAGAAAAGAATGAAATAATGTATACAGTACTTACTGTTAATTAAATAACTACTTTTGATTTTGAGTTTTTTTCATTGAAACTGTAATTCGTAAAACATCGTTTATATATATTTAACAACTTAAAATACACTATATTTCAACTATATTTAACCAAAATATAGTATTACTAATCTCCAATATAATCCATTAAATTTATTAACAATTTTAAAAATACATGTACAGATTACATTCCGGTTATAAATTAAATTAAAAAAAATTATATCATCTAGTTTTGTACGGAGTTATTTCAGTATCGTGGTATTTATATTTCTTAATATTTGCATTCAGCATGAAATTAGATCTAGGAATATATAAATAAAATCTGTTTTAAGATAATGATTGTTTATAGTGTAAGTTAAAATTGGATATCCCAAATTACGCAAAATACTTCAAATAAACAGTAACGTAAAGGTTTATGCAACATTATAATAAATAATAGAAAAATAGAAGGAAAACTATAGTTTTATCCATCAACGGTGACTTATTTGAATAATTATTGAATTTTATAAATTGACTGTTAAAATGATTTTTTTATGGACATGGGACTTGCTTAAGAATGATTTTTTTATCAAATTGAATTTCCAGACATCCACAGAGCCTCGAAAATTTTATAATATCAACTAAAATTTATATAATATCTTAGGGCCGGCCCCAAGAAAAGTTAAAGTCAAGGCTAAATTTGAGTAATGGTTTATTTCCAAATATTAGGAACTATTATTTGAATTTAACTTTACTTTTTTTTGTGGGTTTTTGGTTACTTATCATTATTATTATCAGACCCTTTTCTTGGAAAAAGCCGTAATCATTTTTTTTCTAAAAGTGTAAAAATTTTTTAAAAAAAATACGGTACTTAGTTTTTAACCTTTTTTCATTTTTTAAGTCAGCTGAACGAATAAAAACAATTAAAAATTAAAGGGCATGTGAAATTCTGGGGAATTACGTTTTTATTGATTGACATGGCATTTATTTTGTAGAACTCCATGATATCTTATGTTAAAAATAAATGTTAAAAAAAAAATTTTTTTTTGGTTCTACGTGATTTTATTATCAAGTTAGTGACAATTGTTTCGCCTGTAAGGGCATTATCAAACTGTCATAAGGGCATTATCAAATAATGCCCTTACAAGGCGAAACAATTGTCACTAACCTGATAATAAAATCACGTAGAACCAAAAAAATCGTTTTTTGATACATAAGAATTACGTTTTTATTGTATCATTTTTTTTTCCGAAAAAAAAAAAAAATATTGCCAAAACACTTTTTTTTTCCCTGCGAAAGCACAAGCCATACACCATTTTTTCTTTGAAAAACAGACACGAAAATACTGCCATTAAAAATGCGGGAGTTAATCATATTATTGTAAAAGTTATTTTTCTATTATAAAACAAAACATTTGTATTATAATTGGGTTCTTCCCGATTTCTTATGTTTGATTTTAAAAAATTGATTGAAAAATTACAATATCAAGGGAATTTTATTAAAATTTTTTACGATGTCATATGAATTTTTCTAGCGCGGTTTGAAAAGCGCTTTTTCAAATCGCTCGCAAAATCCTCCATTTGGTGCGCATGCGGTGTGACGTCACAGCAATATAGGATGAATCTACGGAATGAATTTCCCGCCTTCCACGGTAGACGGAAATGACGTCATTAGCCAAAAATCATTCGTATTTTCGTGCTTTCAAAACATAAATTTATAAATGAAAACAAAATTATTGATGATTGTGTTTTATATCGTTGAATTGTAAAAATATACTTTAAATATTTATAACGTTTTCAAGGATATTCATGCTATCGGGAAAATCCCTATTAATTTATTTTTGCATTTCCGCGGTAAATTTTTTTAATAGCGATAGTTAAATTATGTAAGATATATTTCGGTCCAAGCTATCTCAGTTACATTTTAACCATTTATATAAATATATATATACATATAAACAAAATGATTTAGATGCAATAATTTTGGCACAGTTTTTCATTGATATGTTCCAAGAAATTTAATTCTAATATTATTACCATCCCTTTAAAAGCAAACACAGGTATGTGGGAACTATTTTAATTAGGGATATTCTTAGACAAGTCACCGTTGATGGATCCAAGAAATGACAGGTGATTCTTTAACAGAAGTGGTATTGAAAATATTTATGGTATTTTTATATCAAAAATGTAGTGATTATTTAGAATATAATTTAAAAATAATACACGTAGAAAGATTACAAGACATAGTATAATTGCATACTTTTAATAATATGCGTAACTTTGTTATGTTAAAATTTCTTGCCTCCGTAGCGCAATAGCCAAGGCTCTGGACTCACGATGCGGAGGTTTTGAGTTCGATTCCCGGCGAGATCACAAAAATCAAAACGTGCTTTTTTTCAAGCCTGTTTGTGATGTTTTTTCTCTTAGTTTTTGAGCCTTCTGGCCTACTAGGATTGTTAAGGTTTAGTGTTGAAAATAATTACGTTTATCCATATTATTTTTAGATATTAATATTATTATACACCATAAAAATAACAATAATTCTATTACCACAAACATGAGCACCACAGGTACTAAACAACGCAGTGGTTAACTTAGTCACAATTCTTAAATTACACAATTTTTAACTTACTAACTTAACATTTTGGAAAATTAAAACATGTTTTACAAACATTTTTTTCAAAATGCTCTATTTTTATACATGGTGTAACAAAACTCGATGTACAAGCGGGAAACCAGCGAATCTACATAATATTTGGAGTCGATTTTGTAGAATATTTTTTTTTTATTTGACCCATAATTTTCGAGACATTGAGTACCAAGTTAAATTTTTTTTCCGATATTTTTTTGCAAATTTTTATCAAATATATATTTAGTCAAATTAATACTATCCACAAATAAAACAGAATTAAAAAACGCGTTTTAATAAATATTTGAGCATTGACTCAATATTGACTCCTAATATTCTCCAGTTTTTCGGTGTACTACGAGCTTTGTGACACCATGCACACCTATTTTTATCGATCATCTTATTAAAATAAGTGTCATTTATATTTAAAAAATAAAGGAACATTGTATCAATTTGAAATCTCAACAGAGACGAGAAATTTGGAGGGGAATATGGATATCTAGGCGTTTTTACAGGGCTTATGACCTGGGTTAAGTGGCCACTTGATGTATTACAAACATTCCCCATTTCACCTAGTTTTGACATCCATATCTGCCAATATACAATAAAAATGGCGCGACGCTTCACCTGTGAACACTCTCTGTCCTCGTCAAGAATCTTACTTGCAATCATAAAGGTTTCTGCTAAAATGCTTAGCAATTTTCTCAATGGATGTCAGAGAGTGTTCACATGTGAAGCGTCGCGCAATTTTACTGTATATTGGCAGATATGGATATCAAATACCAGGTGAAATGGGGAATGTTGTAATACATCAAGTGGCCACTTAACCCAGCCAATGACAGGTCATAAGCCCTGTAAACGCCTAGATATCCATATTCCCTTCCAAATTTCTCGTCTCTGTTGAGATGTCAAATTGTAAATTGGTGAAATCCAGTTTTTGTCTACAAGTATTTGGACACACTCAAAATGTTGTTTATGAACATTGTATCAATCAAATTATTTGTTATGATGTTAAATTATGTCCTTATTTTTATAAAACTTGTATAAAAAATGTTTCTTTGTTTCGTACCAAACCATTTAAAATACAATGTTCTTTTATCTCTTTCATTTATTAATCTTTTTTGCAGCAATTCTTCTTCGCAAATCAATTATGCTTTACTTTTCTTTTCTTTTTTTCTCATAACAGAATGCAGACTTCTCTTCGTCTTTTTTCATTTCTACTTTATTCTAATTATTATTTCTACTTTCGCTTGTCAATATCATCACAAATCTTTCTTAATTTTCTTTGTTTTATACCAACAAAATTTACGAGCGAAAACAGATTATTCTAAAGAAACTACTTTTCATCAAGAATTATTTTATTGATCTAACTTACCCAAACGTTTTCTTGAAAATTTATTGGTAAATAATAAAGAAAATTAATACCTACTCTTGTCTATCTTTCTTTATATATTCTTAAATTATCGACAACACTTTTTGATAATCATTATAAATATGTAAAAAAAATATTGAAACTTGAGTATGTTGATTAATTGATTATTTTGACATCTCAACAGAGACGAGAAGTTTGGAAGGGAATATGGATATCTAGGCGTTTACAGGGCTTACGACCTGGCTGGGTTAATTGGCCACTTGATGTATTACAGCATTCCCCATTTCACCTAGTATTTGATATCCATAGAGTGTGAATCGTCGTGCCATTTCACCGTATATATACAAGTTCTGATAGTTGGCAGATATGGATATCAAATACGAGGTGAAATGGGGAATGTTGTTATACATCAAGTAGCCACTTAACGCAGCCAATGACAGTTTATAAACGCCAAGATATCCATATTCCCTTCCAAACTTCTCGTCTCTGTTGAGATGTCAAATTGTAATTATTAGCCCGTAATGGGTGAAATCCAGTTTTTGTCTACAAGTATTTGGACACACTCAAGATGTTGTTTATTGTTTACGTGATTAAATTAAGTGTTGTTGATAATTTTTTATGATTAATGGTATGTCATAGATTTATTTATAATTCTCAATAATTATCAGAATTACACAAACAAATATAACTCTCAAAACCTTGTATATACAATATGCACGATGTTGATAATGATTTTAAATGCTTTTTTTTTTGCATGTGCAGTAGTGAAAAATATGCATGATTGTACAAATATTTTGTAAATAACTGTATTTAAAAAAAACAGCTATGATTTCACTCCAAATCAATCTTAAAATAGAACTTTCTTTAAAACTGTTCTATGGACGAAAATATTTATTATAAATATCTGAAACACTGCAAAACTTTGTCAATTTGTGCTGAAAGAATTACCTCGAACTCAATATAAGAACCCTTAAGTTCGAACCCCATGTCACCACAACTTTTACTACTTTCTGGCGCGGTTATTTCCGACTACTTAAAAGGTAGCCCCAAAATAGAAGCTTCGTATATTTGTATTTTTAAATTTTGGTAGCCAAGTGCGAAGTGCAAAATAAATATTAATTATTATTTATGTTCAGTCATTTTACGGTTCGTTCGTATATCAGCCATTATTTAGTACTGTCAAGAGTGATTCACGTTAGCTAAAAGGGTGTCAAGATGAACTTATGACGCGAGCGTAGAAATAATGTGATATAACTTATATTATATTGACGCTAACGTACCTATACAACTTTATACAAGTTGACAGTTACGTATACAGGATGTTTTAAAAAAATTAAAAAAATTGTAATCATTGCAATAGTTATTTGTCCGCCTCGTAGCATAGTGGTAGCGCATTGGGCTACCGTGCATGAGGTCGCGGATCGATTCCCGTACGGGGTCAACATAAAATATTTATTAACACATGATTTTCATATTCATATTTCATGCGTGATACCTTAGACTGGTACTGTAGCGAATAATAATCCCTAAATCCATTGAGACCCTGACCGCGGATGCACGGGTGGATGTCTGGGATGGGGGGCCTGGCGAGGTGGGATACCGGTGGTAGTAATTACTAATAAATAATGATCGGGGTAGAAACTAACATACCCTACTACTGTTAATTTGGGCCGACTCTGGTTGGTTTGAGTGATGGAAACAATGACAATTATAATACATAAGCCGAGAAAGTGGTAGGGGCAATGAAAGCATTTGTTCGCGTACATAACGTAAATTCATCCGTATTTTTATCACACTAACAATCTTAAAATCGCGGTTTAGCTTGTTGAAAATATCAGTAGAGTTGGCTGGACTGAAAAAAGACTCAATAGTCTTTAAAGCAGTCTAGGGAAAGGGTAAGGCTTTCGTTGGTACTGTAGCGAATGACTGATTTCATGGATTCTAATTTGCTTTACTTAGTGTGAGGGTCGGACGGGATAATGACCAAAAAGAGCTTCTCCGCATCCTTAGATGACGAGAAAACCACGGAAAACTCGTCATGGAGAAGTCCGACCATTGATGGACGTCAATGGTCTTCCGATTAACTTGAGGAGCTTCCGGAATTTGTGTCCTGTTTTTTTTTATTTCATTAAATTAATTTATCATGTAAGAGACCACCTCTTGTGATAGTATTTTGTGACTTATCACGGATTGTAAGTCCTGTAGATTGAAGGGAAATGGTTTTATTATCTTATGATACTCATGTATATTTTTTTTTTTTTTTTTTTTTAGTGTTCTTTATTAAGAAAATAAAACATAACATTACAAAAACAAAAAATAATGCCGTCCCGATAAACCGCAATTTTGCCGTTTGTCATCAGGAGCCATTAGCAAAAAATAAATTTATCATAGAAATACAACAAAAATAAAAAAAGTTCACAAAATATACATAAAAGGAATAGAGATAATGCAATGGTGAATCAATATATATATAATTATGGTACATCAATATAAATAATATGAAGCTCAAATAGGTCTAGTCAAAGAAGAATCCGAGTGCTAGAAATCCCATATTGTAAATCACGACTTGCTCAGAGACATGCACATTTTATTGCCCCCAGTTTAATTAATTCTTTTTTAACTGACAATAAAATGGCATTGTCAGATTTTCCAAATTTTTCATCTTTTAAAAAAATTAACCCAAAGTTGGATACATAGTGTAAAGGTAGAATCATTCTTACTTTAAAGACTATAACTATAACATAATTTACGTCATTTTTTATTTTTTATTTTATTTTCTTATTTTATGTATTATAATTATTTCCCCTCTTCTTTTTCCGGTATAAAAGATACCAATATCCTGTGTTCATTCTTTTCTTAACTATCTTGTTTACATTATCTGTTATTTTTCCATTTCTTTTTTAACTTTATCTTTCTCTTTTGCCACGTGCACACTGTATGACTTTCACAGTATACCCACAAACAGGCTATGCCTTGGTGGGATTTTTGTTTATATTTATTTATACATTTTTTTATTGTACATATATGTGTTTTAATGTAAACAAAAATTTTCTTTTGAAATAAAAAAAAAAAAAAAATAATAATAATAATACTTATATTCAATACTTTTATCAGCTTACAACGGTCAGTCTATCAAACTAGGTTGTGCGAATGTAACTTCATTGAATAAGTCTTTATTTGATACAGCATAATTTTTTATCTATTTGGGCAACTTTCAGATCATTGAATTCTAACTTCGCATGGGTGAAAAGATCTCATCTATAAAGGAACATTATTTATCTTTCGATCCCCTGTTAGCTTGCTATTTTAATTCAACGTGTCACATCGCCAGTAATATATTTTACCGAGGCATAAAAAGCTAATTAAAATCGCTACCTGTCAATAGACATAATTTAATGCTATGCTGAATCATGCGTCGGCGTCAGCTTCGTATATCTCTGTACAAATTAAGCTGGCAAAGTATTTTTGTTTTCAGTGTATCGATTGATTTTGCAAACAATTGGCTACTTAGTTGCTAAAACCGATAAAATTAGATGTACATAGATTCATTTACAAATCGATGTAAGATATTTATCTACGAGACTTGTATATAATTTAGAAGGGTGTCAAAGTCATTGAGCTTTTAAGCGCTTTATGGCTGTACCGACAAAGTTATGAAAGGTCTTTTACGATGGTTCGGTCATGTAGAGCGAATGTATGATGAAAGAACGGATAAAAAAATATATGATGCGACTGTGCCTGGATGCAGAAATCGAGGAAGGCCGAAAAAGACATGAGATGATCAAGTAAAACAAGTGCTTGAAAGTGGGCATGAAAGAAGTCGGAATAATAAACGTGCGTGCATGAGAAGATGTATGAATGTGGAGGAAGCAAGAGAAGTGTGCCAGGACAGAGTGGTGTGGCGTTCTATCCTCTCTGCCTACCCCTTCGGAGAAATGGCGTGATGGTTAGTTAGTTAGAAATGATATTCCAGATTTTTTGACAGCCACAAAGCTTAAAAAACATATAGCATATACTTATTTCAAACTATTTTCTATTTAAGACGATTCAGTAAATAGTTTTTTTGTTATATGATAGAGAAGGCCTCTTTTAACCAATTTTTAAATTGTTAAGATAACTATGGGTGGCAGCAAAATAAAAATAATTACTAATTAAATAGCCTACTTCATTAAGTTCTCGTAAATATATTAAGAGTATTTTTTATTAATTTATTATGCGGGTATTATTATGATTAATTTTATTGGGCACTCTTATCTCTCAAATGGAGCAATGACAGTCAAATTCTTAGCTACAAATAGATTCATATTTAGGCTGAGTTAGGCTCATATGATATTTAATATGAATTATATCGAGTTGGATGTCATATCAGCCAGGCGTGGATGCTCTAAATATATTATAATATTAAATATATTATAATGTATTTAGTTTTTTAAAGTTTGTATTTGATTTCTATTGATTTGTGTCTACTACTACTACTACTTTCCCTTGCCCGCACCCAATGGTGCATAGGGCACTGCATTGGTACAACCAAGTGCAGTGTATATTGATCATTTTATTACATCAGTCGTACGCTTCAGTACCAGCCCAAAGTATCACACATGTTAATATGAAAATCATCATCGTCATCATCATACCATATCGCTCCCGTGCATCCTCCCAAGTCAAGTCCACGTCCCGCAGTTCTGACGCAAACTGCCGGCGAATTGTCAACAGTGGACGACCAGGACGCCGAGAACCCGATGCCTTGTAAAATAGGCAAGCGTGGTTATGAAAATCGTTTGTAAATAAATATTTCATGTTACGGGAATCGAACCGCGACCTCATGCACGGTAGTCAAATGCGCTACCACTATATTGATGGCCATCTAAATTTTTTTTTTTTTTATTTAAAAAAAATATATTTTCTTTAATTTCTTGTTAATTTCATTGTAATAACTATTTATTCGTAACGACTGCACTTCTATTTGTAGTTTTCCCAATGCAGTTCCACCCTGCCCTGTTAATGCACCCGTGGGCGTCTCACCTCAGTATTCTAATTAATTATTAAACCAGTCTGGCTTGAAATAGCCAACATCACGAAACGGCGTCCAAAACACAAGATAATTAATGCGCGCGTGTGTTCATAGATGTCTCTTGCACACCTTTACACCGCAGTTTACCAAACTGTGGTGCGTAACTTCTCGTAAACGAGTGAAGGCTATCATCACGCCATTTCCCCGTAGGAGTAGACAGAGACTATAGACCACCATACCACTCTGTACTGACGCACTTCTTTCGCTTCCTCTACATTCATACATCTACACTATCAAGTACTTGTCGTACTTGATCATGCCATGTCCTTCTCGGCTTCTACATCCAGGCGCCCTTGCATTACAACTTTTTTTAGCCGTTCTTTCATCACTTATTCGCTCCACATGACAAAACCATCGTAAAAGCCCTTTCTAAATTTTGTCGATAACGCTTATCTTTGCCTTGCAATCTGCTTTTATTTCGACATTTGTACACATACCATACATGGTCTTACCACACATTTGCCTGAGAGATCGCATTCGGACAGCATTCAGGCTACTTTCGTCCTTCTTTTTCCAACGCCACGTAATCGTAAAATATCAAAATCGGAAAAACCCTGGATTAAGTATTTCTTTTTAGTTTTTTTATCTTCCGAAATCGAAAAACTCGTATAGCTTCTAAAAAATCACCATCTGTGTGACAAATCAATGCAATTCAGAGTAAGGAATACAATTAATTGTTTTAATCATTTTTTTTAATGGAAATATCTCAATGAAATATATGAAGGTAAACATAAATAAACACAAAAGTAAAATAATAAATAGTGAAACGTTAAAATCATTATTATGACACAGTTTCAGAAGCGCTAGAAAACTCAGCTGTCAGCATTACCAAATCAAACTTGGTTTATAGAATGACTCTTATCAATTCGTCGCTGTCGCAGGGTGACAAAATTACGACTAGCTCCCTTCAAAATTAATTTCAATCAATAAAAAGTGTATATAACTGCAAAAAAAATTAAAAGAAAAAGGACAAAGAAATTTTTAAAAATCGGTATTTTAAAAATCAAATATTTTTTAAATAAAAAAGTGAATAATTTGAAGCGATCTTACAACCGTATAAATACGTACCTTCATATTGATTTTTTTGAAAATGATTAAAAATTGAGTTTGTTAGTGTTTACAATGGAAGAGTTTTTCCTAAGAAGTGTCCAAAAAACGATTGATTTGAAGTGAATTTCATCTGTTTTTTTTTTGTTATCCTGTTTTATAATTCCAAAAAATGCCACCTAAGGCACTAAAGCCCCCTGCCGAGGTAAGTGAAACAATAGTGAAAATATGCTTTTAAAACCGCTTATTTAGTATGTTTTCGAACTTATTTTATAGCAAAATTGAACATAGCTTTTTGAAAAATGATGCATGTTTGTATGTATTCACTATGTAAGCATTATTTAAATGTTTTTGTACCTTACCTATGAAGATTTTTCGTAGAAAGTTTAATTGAATATATTTTCATTATAAAATCAATTTAAAATAAATGCATGTAATTTTTTACGTATGAAATAGTTGAGGGTTAATTTAAAAAAAAAAACTTTTTTTTTTGTTTAAAAATGTATAATTAAGCCCTTATGGAATAAAAACACTTTTTTCTTTTCAACAAATCTAACATAGTAGTTAAACGATAGTTTTTTATTCGAATTTTGTCTTAACCTTTATCTGCTGTTGGAACTCTAATTTCTTTGTTCTCACCGTGACCCACCTTGTTTCGTCCTCCGCTGACTTTGTTTCCTGACGTGTGTAGCGCCGACCGGCCGAGCGCGAAGACAGGACGCGCGCCGCCCCTCAGTGGCTGACATTGAAGACAGGATCAACTTGCCTTCTGTGCCATTGAAACCACAGGGAGATGAGGGACCGCCAGTTATTGTGGATGTTCAAGAGAGCTACTCCGCTGTACTCCGCTGTTAAAAGAAACACTTAAAGAAAGTTACTTAAAAGAAAAGCGGCTGTAAAGTCAAAGATTGAAAATTTAAGATAAAACTTTATATAACTAAATGCTTTTTTTTTACCTATAAATGTGTTAATTTTTGGTTAAAACTACGTAATTTAGTATCTAAGGGTCTCTAGCATGTGAAAATTTAAGATAAAATGCCTAGCTTTTACTAAAATTACTATAAGGTTACGAATAAGGAAAGTAGTACTGGTTTACCTAGTATTAGTACGTGGTATTTATTCAATGTTTCACATATATTTTCGTTTATAATCACAAAAGTTAATTAGACAGAAAGATGGCGACTCACTCAGTAGCGAGCCATGACAATGGTCTGGCTTCGACTCACTAGATAATCCGTGTTGAGTCAGGGCATCTGCAGTACAGAATTGTACAGTACAGAACATTTACATAATCAATATATAATACCTTGGCACTCATGTAATTTTTAAATATAGGTAATAAAAAAGAAAAAAAAACAACAAAATTGGTTTTCGTTCTTTAATGGTAATCCAAATTAATTTAATAATCATTTATTTCGCATGAAATGTTGACAAATATGTAAAAATAAATAAATCAACAACATGAAATAAAAAATAAAAAGTTCAAGAGTGGGCCATCCGCGTACCACCCCACTCCTGCACCCAAACAGCCGACTCCTGGCCACTTTTAAGCGCACCGTGTCTTCAAAGGATTTTATTCCTGAGACAGCAAACACACCGGAAGCACTTAACTTCTTTGTTTTAATATTTTTATCTTCTCCAGATCAAACTGGCTACCTCACGGTCCAGGTTGAGGGCAACCCCGCCCCGACCTTCAAGTTCTACAAGGGGGCGACGGAGATCATCGAGAGTGGTCGCTTCAAGTTCCTCACGGACGGGGAGTATGGCACCATCACGCTCTGCATGAGGAAGATCAAGCCCAATGATGAGGGGAAATACAAGATCGTGGTCAGCAACTGTCACGGAGAGGACTCGGCTGAGATGCAGCTCTATGTCTCAGGTATAGGAAATTAATTTAAATAGGTATTTTTATTTTAATTCACTCAAAATACCGTTTAAAAATTGCGGTAAGTTCTATTGTATAACCCTAAATTTTACATCATTCGTTACAAGTATACATGGAGTAACAAAACTCTAGGTACAACCCGAAAACTGGTGAATCTACATCATATTTGGAGTCGAATGTGTGTTATGAATTTTTAATCTTAACTTTAAAAAAAAAAAAAAAACACATAAAAGATCTCATTAGTAGGTACCTAAATCAGATTAAGTAAAATTGCACAAATTCTTAGTGAATTCTTGCTCGATAGCGCCGCTTACTTGGTCCCATGTTACAAGTTATCGATCCTTGACTTCTGTTTTTTCCCCATGCAGACTCCAGCGGCATGGACTTCCGCGCCATGCTAAAGAAGAGGAAGTACGCCAAGTGGGGCGAGGACAAGGGCGATCCGGACTGGGGGGACCTCAAGGAAGTCGAGAAGCCCATGCCGGCACTCAAGAAAGTCGAGAAGGTAGGATTTATCATACCACCAACTCTTGTAACAACGCGTGACAGAATGGAATGTATGCGGGACATGTTAACATGGTTATCTGAATTCAGGGGCCTTAGGGTCCTTTTATTCGATTCAAGGCAAAGTATCCGTGCTTAAGCCACCAGATTATTAATCTACCTGAAGATATGTCGCAGTCGTAACGCGTTTATGACGCGCATCTCGTTGATAATTTACCGAACTCGATGTACAAGCGGGAAACCAGTGAATCTACATAATATTTGGAGTCGATTTTGTAGAGTAAAATTTTTTGATTTGACCCATAGTTTTCGAGAAAATTGAGTACAAAGTTGAGTTTTTTTTCGAATTTTTTTATCTAATATCATGTATTTAGTCAGATTAATACGATCCATAAAATTTAATGTACCTACAAAGGATTCAAAAGGTATAATGAACTACCGGAGACTGTCAAAGAAATAAACGGATTAAACGAATTCAGAAGCAACCTTAGTAAAATACTTATTTTTTATTTTTTTATTTTGTATTTTATTTAACCACCTCAACAGACCAGGAGGTCCAATTACAGAGTGGAATAACGTCACAAACACCCAGGCTTGAGAAAATTAGCTTTTAATTTTTGTGTTCTCACCGGGAATCGAACCCGGAACCTCCGTATCGTGAGTCCAGCATCTTAGCCATTACGCTACGGAGGCCGCCGTAAAGTAATCATAAATATTTAGAAGAAAAAAAAAAGTAATATATTTAGCTGTAAGAATTTTTTTTTATAGCTAAATAAAACAAAATGAAAAACAGCATTTTAATGTGAATTTTTGCAATTTTACTTAATCTGCGGTACTGATGAAAAGAAAAAAAAAATATTTTTCAAGCTCAGATTCAAAAGCTAAGCTACACATTCGAAATATGATGTAGATTCACCATTTGTTACTCCATGTATACGCGTCACGAATGCGATATATCTAGTGAATACTTTGGTGATCGATCGCCTGAGTTTAGATCATCAACATCGTCAATATAATGTCCACAAGGAGTGAAGAGTTTCTAAAATTAATTCTAAGAGACTCTAGTACAATGTTTCAATGTAGATATGTTGATTTTACTATATTGTTTTCAGGTGAATAAAATTATAATGATTTTTTTACAGGACTAAGAATTTTAGGTAAATTTTACTATCTTCTACTCTATCGTTGCATTTACGTATGGAATGTGTAATCTTTAATTAATTTATTATAGTTTAAACAGATGAACTAACCTACCCTTTTAAAATTGTATTTACAATATAAATTATTGAGGAATGTTTTCTCAAAATGCCTTTTTTTTGGTAGAAACATTTTTACTTCTTAAAAAGTTTCGTAGAAACTGTTTACAGCCGATCAAAAGATAATAAATCCTGTAGCTCGATCACAGATCACTATCGACGCGGTAATAAGCGACGTGATAACGATTTCTTACCATGGATGTTTAACGTTTTCGCTCGCACAATGGAACACGCGTTAAAAGTTATCGATCGGGATTATTAAACGAGCGCATCAAGTCGCGAGCCATTTCCCGAGATATATCTTCTTCGCATATATCTTCTTTCAATCTTTCTCGAGTGCCGTATTGCATTTAGCCGGCGTTCGGCAAGCCAAATATTGAGAAAAGCAGTCGACATAATAAACAATCCGACACGCGCGTTGACTTTCTTGATTTGACGTTTGACGTTTGGCCGCGATATTTATTATCATCTATGGTGCTCGGCAACGCGAACGTGGTATGAACGTATGTTCATTGTGATCGGTCAAATGGTTAGCGTTAGCACGTGGTTAGCACGTTTTTAACTACGTCGATAGTTATCTGTGATTGAGCTCCAGACCTTATAACCTTTAAGTTTCGAATCATCATAACTTTTGATTCATTTTGCTACGACACATTTTTTTATTATAAAGCAGTAAATATAAATTTGTTTGTATGGAGTAAAATGCATTAATTGCACTTCGGGGGATGGTGTTAGAATATAAACGTTAAATACTTGGAAAGCATTATTGACAATTATCCCCGATTTTTTTATTAATAATTGGCCAACAAGGCGTAAAAATAAAATTTTAAGGGTAATCAAAAAATGGACAACTGCGCCCCGATTCTGAATGGCTTAACAGGCCTTCTGCGCATGTGAATTAAGTAAAAATTTTGTTGATTGATTCGGCATTCACTTTGTAACACTTCATAATGAATTATGATTAAATAAAACAATGTTATGTGTTACTATTGGTTTATTCTATAAAAATAGAATTTACCTACACTATCTGGTTTCGGGAGTAACGTTCTCCCATCGACTGGTGAAAAGACACTAAATAAGAATACAGATGTTATACAGAAAAATACAGAAAAATACAGAAAAATTAAATTGCAATACTTAAGAATCTAAACACAGGGGTAACATAAATATTGATACATAGAAGTGATAGAAAAAATAGAAAAAAAACACATCTTGGGACTATGTTCCCTTTAAAACGCAATTCTCAAATTACTTCCCTAGACCCCCCCTACCCCTCTCAAGACCCCAGTACATCAACTGCCACCACTTTGCAAGCAATTATTATCAATTTTTTTGTACAACTTCTTAGTATTCCACCATCACCACTGTCCCAAGATGTGTTTTTTTCTATGTTTTCTATCACTTCTATGTATCAATATTTATGTTACCCCTGTGTTTAGATTCTTAAGTATTGCAATTTAATTTTTGTGTATTTTTCTGTATAACATCTGTATTCTAATTTAGTGTCTTTTCACCAGTCGATGGGAGAACGTTACTCCCGAAACCAGGTAGTGTAGGTAAATTCTATTTTTATAGAATAAACCAATAGTAACACATAACATTGTTTTATTTAATCATAATTTAGTATAAATTCATATGCGCAGAAGGCCTGTCAAGCCATTCAGAATCAGGGCGCCGGTGATTTTGCAAATAAATCGCTTCTTTTAAACGATTTACCTATGGTAGGTAATAATAATCCCCAGAAAAAATAAATAAACAGTAAATATTTAATATTTTAAATCTCCCAAAAGTGCTTTTTTTAAGTCTCTTTTCATACACTTATACCTACAACTATGGATTTCTTGTGTACCATAATTTATTGAAAGGTTATCCTTGAATATACATATTAATTATCACCAAAATATAACTTTTTGTTTGGCGTAAAATAGCAAATTTAGGTATATTTCAGAATCCAACTCCAATAAAAATTCGAAATAACGAAAAATGCTTAGTAAAATAGCAACACTATTTATTAAAACCAATTGACTGAAGTGTCTTTAATGCAATCAAAAACCTTATATTTACTGAACTATAATGAAAAAAAGAGTCCATTGTAAAATTTTATTTGTTTAATGGCTACCAAAATTTACTAACTCAAACTTGCTTAATTATTATATTATAGTATATAGGTATATATATATTCCTCATGTATATAAATATTTAGATTTGTTTAGACTTAAACGGGGTAAAAAAGTTCAACAACATATGATATAATACAACCTTTAATACATGTTTTAAAAGTGGTTCATATTAATTAGGTTCTACTTCTATTTAGTTATCTAAAGTATAGGTCGCGTCATGTAAAAATGAACGCTGGAAGAAAGTGGAGGGGGTGTGTGTTTGCGCATGTGACCCGCCCACCCGCGTCCAAAATAAGGCCGATAATCGCCAAATGCGCTAATGCGCAGGTTGACCGCCAGCGTTCTTTTTACATGACGCGACATGTAATAAATTTTTCATTTATTTATCACTGCATAAAAAAAAATCATGACTTATTTTTATACATTGAGTAACAAAACTCGTAGTACAACGCGAAAACTGGTGAATCTACATCATATTAAGAGTCGAATGTGTAAATATGACTTTTGAATCTGAGCTTGAAAAAAATTAATTTTTTCTTCTTGTAAAAGCTCTCTAAAAGTGAAGTAAAATTGCACTAGTATTAATTTGACTAAATAAACGCTATTTGATAAAATATTGTAAAAACATTAACTTCTAATGCCCGCTCTATATGAGACCAGTTCTTGTTCAGAAAACTACACAGTTTCTTGTTCAGAAAACTGTGCAGTCTGTCAAACTTCTGTCAAAAGACACGCTAAATATGTGTATTTTTGAAACGCGATTGTAAGTTATTATCGTATGTTTGCTCTCGGGAAATTGTATATTTAGCTAATAATGTAAATATGTTATGGTTTTTTTACGTATTTAAAAGCATACAATAAACCAATGTCTATTTAAACGTTTACATAAAAAACATTGTCAGCTTAAATCTGACACTAGCACACAGTTTTTCATGCAGTTTTAGCTTTATACGGGACCGTTTTCAGACTGCACAGAAAACTGTGTAGTAAACTGTCCCATATATAGCGGGCTTTACTCTAATTTCTTGAAAAACTATTTGTCAAATAAAAAAATTAAAAATTCTACAAAACCGACTCGAAATATGACGTAGATTTACCGGCTTCCCACTTATACAGGGTGTAACAAAACTCGATGTACAAGCGGGAACTAGTGAATCTACATAATATTTAGAGTCGATTTTGTAGAACAATTTTTTTTGATTTGACCCTTTGTTTTTCGAGAAAATTGATGATGAAGGTACTTTATTGAGAAAATAAACATAACATTAGAAAACAAAAAAAATAATGCCGTCCCGATAAACCGCAATTTTGCCGTTTGTCATCGGGAGCCATTTAGCAAAGATATACATTTATCATAGAAATAAAACAAAAATATAAATTGAAAATGAAGTTAATTTTTTTTCGATTTTTTTTGCAAATTGACATCAAATATCATGTATTTAGTCAAATTAATACTATCCATAAAAGAAGCAAAATTAAAAAACGCGTTTTAATAAGAATTTGAGCAATTTTACTTAATCTGCCATACTTAAGAAAACCTTTATGAGAAGAAAAAAAAAAAAATTTAAACTTAGATTAAAAAGTCATATTACACTCCAAATACGATGTAGATTCACCAGTTTTCAGGTTGTACATCGAGTTTTGTTATACGGTGTATATTACCTTTATGTTGTATAATATTATGTGTATTTAATTGAGTTTTAAATGGTTAGTAAATCAATTTCTATTTGTGCAGAACTAATCTTATTAGGTTGGTTATATTTTTTATATCTTCTTTTTATCGTGATGACGTATTTTAGCATGAGGTCGATAACGGTTGGTACCGCGACACGCAGCACGATGGCAGTATTGTAATAATGTTTGACGGGAGGGAGGTCTGTCACGTGCCGCCGGACGATAAATTCGAAGAGCACTGGAGACGAATCAAGGTCCGGGCGAAATAGCCGTCGCCGAATCAAAATAATACAGTTAACTCTCGATCTATCGAAGCGGATAATGTGACAATTGTTTTTATTTTTGTATTCTGAAAACTGGACCACTTAAAAAAAAAACAATGTTGTTTCTATAAACTGTACTTCTAATCATAGTTGTTGTATTTAATTTTTGAAATTTTGAGACTGTTGTAATTTAAAAAAAAACATATTATTTATATTACCTTGGACTGGTACTGAAGCGTAAGACTGATCATCTTACCTTCACGTAATAAAATGATCAAGATACACTAAAATACGATAGATTTTTCTATCAAAAAATGTTTTAAAATTGTACAGTATTTTATTTTTTACGATAAATTGAGAGTTAACTGTATAAAATCCTTCGAAAAAGAATTCAGTAGAAGGGGTGTATCCATACAAAATTTCTAAAAATTTCTAAAAAAAACCTCTTATTATCAAATTCCACCGTCTAAAGACTCCAGCATACACTCACTTTTTTAAACGTGTGTCGTAGATGTCTAGTGATGACGTAGATACCTAGTGGTGACGTATGAGTGACGTAGTGGGTCACTAGCTGTCACTAGGCAACACTAGACACGGTAGTATTTTTCAAGTATGGAGTGCCGCCTCTCTGAAATTCTTTTTCGAAAATAAAATCACGTAGTTTTCATTTCGGATAGGTGTAATAAAAAATCGCGCCCCTGAGGCTCTCACAAAAACGGCGCTCAATAAATTATCCAACAATAATAATTAAGACTAATTATAATTAGCCCTTCTCTTCTCTTCGTACTTGATATCTTGGGTTTGATACCCGAAAGGTTAAGAATTTTTTTAAGATTTTAAAAATGTCTGTTAGATAACATAATTAAAATTATGTAGGTATTACAAGATTTGTGTTTAAAAAATAAAAGTAGATAAAGTTGGAAAAAAAAGGACGAAAGTAGACTGAGTGCTGTTGAAATGCGATCTATGTGTGGTAAGACTATGTATGATAGGTGTACAAATGTCAAAATTAGAGCAGAGTGCAAGGCTGAGATAAGCATTATCGATAAAATTAAGAAAGGGCTTTTACGATGGTTTGGTCATGTGGAGCGAATGAGTGATGAAAGAACGGCTAAAATAAGTTTAAATTCAAGTTTGCCTGGTTGTAGAAGCCGAAGAAGGCCGAGAAAGACATGGCATGATCAAGTACAACAAATACTTGATAGTGGTCATGTGAAAAGTCGGAATAATCGACGTGCGTGCATGAGAAGATGTATGAATGTGGAGAAAGCAAAGGAAGTATGCCAGGACAGAGTGGTGAGGCGTTCTATCCTCTCTGCCTACCCCTTCGGGGAAATGGCGTGATGGTTAGTTAGTTAGGAACATTATTATAAATTTACGTACATAAGTATGTAAAGTTTATAAATAGGATTATCATTCAAATTAATATCATTTTCATCTCATTTTTTTGTTTACCTAATATGGATATTATTTTTAAGTATTGTAGGTATTTGTGGATTTTTAATACAAAATCAACTAATTTAATTTATTCCCTGATGCAAAATGCTTTTATTTACGATTTCATTTATAAATACTTCAGTAAAAATGAAGTATTTGATTGAATAATGAATGCAGCACATGCTGTAACGGGGCACTTTATCATCAAAGTATTTTTATTTTTTTTAAAATTAAAATTGATTTTTTAAACTAAAATATAGCTACGTAACAAGGAGTTTAAAGATATCATGAAATAAATTGAAAAATCGTGTTTTTGTAATGCATCGTACCTAAATATAGATTTTATAAGGAAATGAAAGCAATTATGTAAATATAAATACAAAAATTTATGGAATTTTACCGATTTTATATTAATAATTTACAGATTAATAAAATATTTAAGTGGTTGATATCGGTATTAAAGTTTAAATTTTTAAATTTGTTGGAAGCTTGGAAGCTTTTATCGAAATTATAAATAAGATTTTATTTAAAATATCGCTTAAAATATGTATACATATACATAGATACTCACTTAATTTATTATTATAATGTGCTGCACTTTTGTTTTCTTGTGAAAAAACATTTTTCGGTTTCGATCATATTTTCAGTAAATATGCAAACTACCTATTAAAATCGTTTTTAAATATCAAATAAATACAAACTACTAATAACTGAGCGAGATAAAATCAGCAAATTTTTGTTTAGAGATCAGTAGTTCAATTATTATTGTATTATATTTTTGAATGTTTATGTAATCAATCTCACAGTATCACATGTAGTCTCTATATATTACCTTTTTATTAGTTGTTATTTAAGATTAAAAAGACCGTATCAACCAAAAAATAGTTTACATCGGAATCAATAGTAACTACCTTAAATAACTTTTTAATATTTTGTAAATGGTGTAAGGTTCTTTAACTGGTATTTTTATCTAAAAATACTGTAATGCCGAGCATACATTTCATAAAATATTTTTTATTTATTTTACATAGCTTTTGTATAGAAATTATGAACAGCTTGGAGTTTCCATGTCAGACTTGCTATCTAGAACATTGCTGGCCGAAACATTTTTTGAAGTTTAAAAAATGTAATAAATTAACTATTTAAAAGATGAATCCGATGTGAATTATTTCACTTTAAGACAGCGTAGATTTTTACTGTAAATTGATTTGAATCTAACAAGTAGGAGTTGTTTCATTTGGTGCTAATAATTTTAGGATGTTTTTGACATCAGAAGACGAAAATCTTTAGAGGAATTAATACCCGATTGGCCAAAGTTGATGGGAACGGGTCAAAATAAAGGTTCGATTTTAAATCAAATGAAAATGCGCCGCCCTCTTCGACAATTCACAAGAGAAATATGAAAATTAGACCCCTTTTGGAAATTCCTATCTATGAACCACTAAAAGTTATTTCCTCAAGATGTTTTGAAATAAATGCAGTTAATATCATCTGTTTCTCTTTTGTAAAACATGTAAAATCTCTATTCATTTTTGATGATGATGTAATGTTGGAATTAAATGTAATGTCCCAGAATGAGTCATGACTCAAACATATATCAAAATCTTCACAAAAAAAATCTAAATAATGGAGTGTTAAAGCAATATACGTGTAGATAAAAATACATATTAAAATGATTGCAAGTACTTACTAATTTGTTTTGTAAATTTAATTAAATTTTGCGAAAATAACAGGTTTAAATACTCTATTGGTATTGATTCTTGATTTTTTTGTTATTTTTTTCACATTCATAGAAGGTCAGATAATACTTAATTTTATAAATTATTCTAGATAATATCAATTAATGTATCTCTTGTGACTTGTTTAAATTGGGTTTAAATAAGGAAAATGGCTAAAAATTCTAAACTAAAACTGACTAACCGATAATAAAATATATAATTAATTTCAAATGGGTTTATGCATTTAAAAATTACGCACTTTAATTATTGCAACAGCAAAAGATGCATATTCTTAACGGCAAAATAAATACCTTAAATAATACAGTAAGAAAATGGACCACTTACTGAACACAATAAAAAATCATTTAAAACATCCTAAATCAACTAATATTTTAAATAAAACAATGAATCGAGACAATTAAAAGGTTTTTCTATGAAACTTTTACATGCCATGGATGCGCTAAAGTGTAAGACTGAACACCTTGCCAAAATAAAGAGCATTCAGAGTGTCAGTGCAGTGACCTATGCACTATTGGGTGCAGATAGGATGATGATAATGATAAGAGTAAAAATAACTAAAAATTTAGAATTTGGTGGCAAAAAAAAAGTAGAAAACAACACTAATTTCAGATATTATTGATATCCCAACAGAAACATAGAATCTCTGGAAGAGAATGTGGGTTGTCTAGGCGTTTACAGGGCTTATGACCTGTCATTGGCTGGGTTAAGTGGTCACTTGATGTACTACAACATTCCCCATTCCGCCCATCATCTGATAACCATATACATGACAAATTTTGGAACTGATATATAATAAACGTCGTTCCGCATTACCGAAATTTTCTATGCTGGTGTCATCTGTTGATAAGATTGTTAAGCATTTTTTGGCAATCATCTTTATTAGTATAGGTAAGGCTCTACTGGGTAATGGGATATCAATAATATCTGATATCAGCATGGGTATAATCCAGTAATTTGTCTACAAGTATTTGTATACATTCTTTGTACACATCTTTTGCTCTCTAAAATAGGTAAAATCTTTTACATGTCTCTTAAAATGATATAACATAAACTTGAATTTTAAAAAATCGACTTCATTTTGACTGGGAATCGTTGCATTTTATAGTATATAGTAAATTGTTGCTTTATTTTCAAATGTAAATACACTTTGCTTTTTTGTACATGTATAAGTTATACAAAACACAGAATTTCAGGAGATGAAGTGTGTTTTTTTCTCCTATATAGCCTGCTGGCTTGTCTGGATTTAGGTATAGTTATAAATGATACAATTACTGTGTGTTTTATGTAAAAGGCTGATATTGTATATCGTAGCTTTAAAGAGCTTTAGCCGCATGTTAAAAGAAAGCTCAATTTTAGAAATGATTAGAATTGTGTCAAGCCAAACATCAAGTTTGTCGTTTTTGACATTAGTTCTTAGAATGTATTATTATATATTTTTAGCTAGAAGCGCATGTCAGAGTTTCTTAAATGTATAACTTCACAAAGCATTAAAAATCTTATCACATAAACGCCTCGTATCATTTCACATCAATTATTTTTAGCACATATCAGAGTTATTTACATTTCTATAGGTACCATTTATTAGTTATATTTAATTTGTTAACAATAATAATGTATTGTAAATGAAGAAAGGGGGGAATCATCACAACAATATCAGTTTAAATATTTTTCCTTTTTGTTTTAAGACTGTGTAGAAAAATGTTTCTTTCAGGTTTCCGCAAGGTAGCTGTTTGGGCCCCGTTCTAAAATTATTTATTTTTTAATATTGAAATTAATTTGAATTAATAACTTATAAGAATCAACGTAAAGCTAGGTGGCTGTAAATAACATTTAATGATACCTGTTGATCATCAATTTTTACTATAAAAATATGTATGCAGTATTGTATAGGTAAATAGGATTGACCGAGGAAACTTGCTAAAATAATATGATAATTTATTAATTTGAATCTGCGTAGAAAGTTCAATCATAATATTAAACTAACTTCTTTGACTGGAAGTTGAATAAACTGAAAAAAACATTGATATTATTTCTGTAGCTGTGAGTCAAAAAGTCTAATCAGAAGACGTATTTTAGAAAATTTTAACCGCATGGGCAATTCGTTGTATTATTTTTTTTATACTTTTATAATAAAATGTAATAAACTGAACAGCAATTAGTGGCTAGACATCACTATAACGCGTAAAATGATTTTGAAGATGAGGCTTTTGACTCTCAGATTACAGATTTATGTAAATTAGCGCAAGATGGCTAAAAGTCTGATTTAGTGATGTTGAACAGATGAACCAACCATTTTGACAGGATATTTGATGCATGTATGTTTTAGAAAGCCCCCCGTTCACGACGTCCATCTCTGGCCGAACTAATACCCGATTGGCCAACCCTACACCCGTTCAGAAGGAACGAGGTTTGCTAGACAATCCAAGATTCTAAGCATCTTGTTACGGTCGTCTGAGCCGATTCTTCGAGATAAGCGAACGATCTCGCTTGAAGTCTGGTCGATTGTTGTTGCACACTTCTGCGCTGTTCTTGCCAAAAATGCAACGCATACTGCTTCGAACTGCATCATTATTTGGTATCTTCCTCATTTGTTGCGATGCCAATCTTGTGTCTTCTGAAATCTTAGGCTGAAAGTCGAAATTAAAAAGTAACGTTCTCTACGAATTAAAATACTTTAGAATTAACTTCACTTCATTTATTTTACTTAAAGAACGGAAAGTCAGGGATTGACTTTACGCCTGTGACTTTCAGCCTTTATCTTCATGTAAATGTAATTCTTATCTGAGCATTGAATCCTGTCTGTTCGGCTTTTGATCGAGTTCTTTCCGTCTTTTTAGTTTTCTTCAATTCTACCAAGAAATGCCGCTGTTCCAAATATTTTCTCAAACGCTCTTTTTCCTATGAATGTATGCATTTTTCAATCTTGTCTTCTGGAATCTTTACCTTCATCTAGAGCATCGTGTGCTTGAAATCTTTTCTACAAGTTCTTCAATCGTACCAAAATATAGTGGTCCCATTTTTTCAGCTCTTTTTTCTATGAATATCTGCATTTTTCATTGATCACCCCTTTTCACCGATATCTTCTTGTTAGGTGCTTTATTCAGCTTTATTCTTCCAAGGAAAATGTTCTTGTATGACAACTTCTTAAATTTCTTTAATACTTTTTTCTATCTCTCTTCGTGTATGTACATATTATATTGTCTTAACTTTCGGGCAATCATTTTATCCAAATACATATATATTATATTCAATAGAAAAATCATTTCGGGCATCAGTTTTACTTACATAACGTTATGCTTTGAAAAAGAATTCACCAGAAGAGGCGTTTTCATACAAATTTTCTAAAAATATACACCTCCTAGGGTTAATTTCATAACACCACTTATTATCAAATTCCACCAGACTTTGAACCACTCACACTTTGAAACGTGTGACTTAGATGTTTATTGATGACATAGATGCCTAGTGATGACGTAGTGAGTGGCGCAGTGAGTCACTAGCTGTCACTAGGCACAGACTAGGCAAGGTAGTATTTTTTAAGTTTCGAATGCCACTGAAATTCTTTTTCGAAGTCGTTATGTCTGTAGCTTCATATAATTTTTACAACTTTTCCTCAAAGTTAAGTTTATTCTGCCATACTGCCAAAATTAATTTAAAAGTTCGAAGTTTAAAAGAAATGTATAATATTTATTTATAATTACAAAATGGACTATTGTTTCATGTAATGATTACTATCTGGATAATGAGGATAAGTAATTCGTGCATTAAATCATGTATCTGGATAATTCGTGTATTAAAAATGGGATCATTTCTATAACACTACAAATTGTGCTATTTTATTCCAGATTTGTAAATGTTTTCTTTTAAAGAAATCAAACAACTGTCCTTTTATTAGGTAAATTATTGATTTTATTTATTCAATGTGATAAAAATTGAATATCGCATAAGTATTTTATGAAAGATTTAAAAGAATTTCTAGGAAAAATTCATTAAAATACAATAATTATCGCATTTCAAATTTCATCCAGAATTCGTGTCACATTACTTCATATATTATTGTTATTTTTATTTATATTCTCTCATACCATTTGCATTTCATGTTACTTGTATTTAAACAATCTGTATTTATATCTATTTTAATATCATGACCGTGACCTGCGGCGTTTCTCCATACAATCGTAGTCCTTCGTAAATAAATAAATAAAAAATCGACCAGAAGCGTGGTCCAATTTTTTTGCGAATCAATTTCTCAAAGGTAAACACATTCTAGTAGATATCTCAAACGTGTGAAAAAATCATTGTTCTAGTACTAAATTTCAGGGAAAAAATCGAAGACTACCCACGATTGTATGCCGGAGCGGCCGCGCTCACGTGACAGCCATTTCTCTTAAGTATTTAATTTTACGAATCCATCATTCTCAATCTTTTGTCGTTTCCATGCATGATGTCATCGTCATGTCTACACCAGGGATCTGTACAAATACCATTTGTTATGTTCGTTCGTCCTGCCATCAAGAAAACGCATCCTCACTTGTCATTCTAGCGTTTCGGCACCGCTTCATGACATGTCCTAGCCTATGGCACCCGACGATAAATATATATACTTTGTTACGTATATAAAAAGCACTTTTTGACCATGTTTTCAGCTTGGTAAACGCGAATTCGATGAAAAAGTAATCGGCCATTTTGAGCGCCGCCATTTTAAAACTGGTAAAAAATGCAAATGGCGGCAAATAGTGTTATTTTTTCATCCAGTTTCCTGTTTTATCAACATAGCGGCACTGAGCATCTTTTTGTAAATGTTGTACGTGTTCGAATGACATATTTATCTTCGTTAGCTTTGGTATTTGTATCAATAAATTAAATTAACAAAATAAATTGGATCGATGGCTATGATACTTTGTTCTCACGGTAAAGAATTTAGAATTCATCGAAAAGAAAACGTTTTTATCTTATGTCTAAAAGAAGGGTAAAAGCATGATTCTTTCCACATATGTTTTGAAATGATTAACTTTTAAGTTGGAAATGAAATGTTTTAACTTTTAAATATATGAATCCTTAGCATGTAGATACGTATAGTAGTACCTACCTACTTATAATAATTATCTATCGATCTGATTATATCAAATTTAATAAATGAGTTATTATTGATATATTACACCAAAAGCTAACGAAAATTACGTATTTATATTTTATTTTATTTAAAAATATTACACCACCAGATATTTGGCTGCTGTATGGAATGAGAAGAATCTTTACTGTCGTGAATTATATTATAATTAATACATTTATTATTTATATAATTTATTTAACATAAGCATGTTTAGTGCTGAGTTTTACAACGTTTTGCAAAAATGAATAATATGTGCATTTAAAATATAAATACCAAGAGCAGCTACGTAAACACTGTGTATTGTATTTTGTTTATATCTCTACAGAGATGTAGAAGCTTCTATTTAAACTCGGGAATATGGATATTAAAGCGTTTACAGGGCTTATGACTTGTCATTGGCTGGGTTAAGTATCTTGCATACTAGGTATTGTATTTTAATACAAAAGCCCCTGAAAGACTTTCAGAAACTATTTCAGTCATGATTTCAAATTTATTTTTATTTAAAGTAAACTTAATATTTATGTTCTTTATGTAGAAGTTAAAGTAGACAGTAATGAATAGCATATTTATAAATGCTATATTTACAATTTCCTCACCATTATGATTGCGCTTAAAAAATATACATATTTAGCGTGTCTTCTGACAGACTACAGTTTTCTGAACAAGAAACTGTACAGTTTTTGGTCCCGTACTTAGAGTAATGACGCGCCAAGTGGCGCGTCATTACTCTAAGGTCCCGTATATAAGATATATTATTTTTTTGGGAACTTTCTCTCCCATTTTTAATGTAGACACTACACAAAAAACGTTCTTCTCAATAAACCGTTCGCAGAAATATTTGCGCAAAACCCTGTAAAACTCAGTCTAAAATAAATTATCACAACATTATACTTATTGATATTTTATCTGTACTATGTTAAAAATATGAATGTTTTTAAATATTTTAACTCCTTAAAATCCGAGAGCCCAATAAGCCATAAAGGTGGCATTTTAGTGATTTTAATCCGCAGTTCGCCAAATTATTTAATTTTGACACTATTAAACACCTTGGACCGGTACCGAAGCGTAAGATTGATCATCTTTCGTGTAATACAACGATCAAGATACACTGCACTTGGTGTACCGATGCAGTGCCCTATGCACCATTGGGTGCGGATAAGGGAAAGTAGTAACAATAGAAGTTGGCGAAACACGGCAAGCAAAAATCACCAGAATGCGTCTCTTGGATGATTTAAAAGATGTGACATTTAGGCTCTTAGGGTACAGAAATGTGACATCTTTACTCTAGGGTACAGAAATGTGACATTTTGGCTCTAGGGTACAGAAATGAATCTCAAAATAAGTTATGAAAAACCGCAAAATCTTACCAATAAAAAATATAGGCTGTAGAAATTGTCCGCCTCGCAGACATTATATCAGACGAAATATCTATTAACATGTGATTAAATACTGAACGTATGACCGATCATCGTACTTTCATGCAATAAAATGGTCAATGGTCACTTGGTGTGAGTGCATTGCCCTATGCACCATTGGGTGCGGATAAGGGAAAGAAGTAGTATTAAAGAAGGTACTCGCCAGATTTAAATTATTTTAACTTAATACTTAAGCGGTAGGTACTTATTTTGAGAGTCGTTTAAAAATGTTCTAACATTGAAAATTCCGATATATTTAAACTTTGACTGGTATTTTGTAAATTCTGAGTTGTAACAAAAGAACACAAAAGTCAATAACTGCGAAAAAAATTTTTTACGAAGAATTATTTTGTTAGTTAGAAGTTAGTTTTACAGGTTAAAAATTAATTATGGGAGGTATACCACTCGTAGGAAGGAGGAAAAATAAAGATTCGGTTGGTAAAATTACAAAATAAAAATTTCAGTTATCTTTCCGATGAACAAAATTGTATATCAATTTTGTTGTAATGGGTCTCTCAGCAAATGGGTATTTAACATTACGATGGGTGGTAATAGGTGTGCTGATGTCGAAATTAGAGAAAATGCAAGGCTGAGAAAAAAACCTTATTGTCAGAATTACGAGGATGCACTGTCACGTGACTCGCGGCCGTTTCTCCACACAAACGTAGTCCTCGATTTTCTTTCCGGAATTCACACTAGAGCGACTATAGCAATGGTTTTATCACACGTTTTAGGATGTCGACCATAAGCGTGTTTGCGTGGTCTAACTTTTTGAAAATAATTTATTTATCTCCTTTAATAAATAAATTATTGTCAAAATATTATGACTATGCAAACACGGCTCTAGTCGATATCTAAAAATTGTGAAAAAAAACGGAATCTCTAGCGTTACATTCCAGTTGCTCGATCACAGATCACTATCGACTCGGTAATAAGCGACGTGATAACGATTTCTTACCCATGGATGTTTAACGTTTTCGCGATCACAATGGAACACGCGCTAAAAGTTATCGATCGGGATTATTAAACGAGCGCTTCTAGTCGCGAGCCATTTCCCGAGATATATCTTATTCGCACATATCTTCATTCAATCTTTCTCGAGTGCCGTATTGCATTTAGCCGGTTTTCGGCAAGCCAAATATTGAGAAAAGCAGTCGACATAATAAACGCGTATCGCGTGCCGTGCCGAGCATCTCCGAACGATGCTTCGGCAATGCTCGGCTCGGCGAACGTGGTATGGAACGTATGCTCATTGTGATCGGTCAAATCGTTAGCGTTAGCACGTTTTTAACTACGTCGATAGTTATCTGTGATTGAGCAACAGGGAGCGAATCAAGGAATACGATTAAATTCGCATCCTTTTAATTTAAATTAATGTTAACAGAGGTATGGAATAAATAAAAAAACTTTTTTATTTTTCTACGACAACATTATTGGCTTTGTGTTTTTTATCAAGACCAGTCGAAGTTTAATCGGACGTCTGAGGTAATAAAATAAACCCTGCTTGTTCTAACGCCCGTGGACTTGCGATGATTCCAGAAAGCAGAGAGCTTCCTCAAACCACTGGTGGATCAGTTCGCCAAAGAAGGCAAGGATAAGAAGGTGGTGTTCGACTGTAACTTCAGCAAGACCAACTGCAAGCCGAAGTGGTTCTGCAGGAAAGATGTGAGTTTTATTCTGTTTAAACCCATTCCCATATCCAAAATATGTACGTTATATTCTGTATAAATCCATTTTCATATCCTAAAGAAGTAAACCATATGTTTTATTCTGTATAAACCCATTCCCATATCCAAAAGATGTACGTTATATTCTGTATAAACCCATTCCCATATCCAAAAGATGTACGTTATATTCTGTATAAAGCCATTCCTGCTCATAACGGCTAGCGTAAGACTGATTATCTTGCCTTTATGTTATAAATAATCTAAAAATTATAATGCAGTGCCCTAGCACCATTAGGTGCGGATAAGGGAAAATAGTAGTGAATTTTTTAACTAAGTTTTTTGTCCATATATTTTATTATCAAAACAGTAATCCTTATTTTTAAAAATAATTATGGATTTATTTGATTACACGATCAACAAGGACAAATATTAGGTTATGTTACAGTTAAGTCCTTTTTTAACAGAATTACGAATAAATTGTTGGTATTCGTTTTTTCTGTGTATGAAGATTTTTTATCCTGCGACAGCCATTTTCATCCAGTTGAAAACAGCCTAACTTGTTGGGCCTTGTACGTTTTAGCAAAACGGCAACCGTATAATAAAATATCTCTATTCAACCAAAAAATGTAGTTGAATTTTTAACACCAAAAAATCCATTTTTATAGTTCGTAGAGTTTTGCGGCCTTCGGCATGCAAAAAATGCTTTTCTTGGTCACTTCGCCGTGTTTTTAAGCTTTCATCTTCTGAACCGATCAGTCCAAAAGATAAACACTAGAACAGCAATAGAAATTCCAAAATGTTTAAGTACTGAAAAACCCATTGACTGTTGTTTGCAAATTGCTTGGGTTTCACTACATATTTGTTTTTCAAACTTTTCAGGAGCTGTTTGCCGGTTCGAAGTACAAGTTCAAGAACGAACAGGACTCGTACCAGCTCATCATCATGGGCCCCAAGGTCGAGGATACTGGCAAATATACCATCGAGATTGGTGGAGTCACTTGCACCGCCTTCCTCAATGTTGAAGGTGAGTCCATTCGTGTTACCAACTCATGGAATCAGCGTTTTCTCCATCACACTGAGTGATTCTTCTTCTGTGTCTCAACCCTAGGATTTGTCTGCACAAAACACTCCATCTCTCCACCTGTTTTTGTCACCAGACCTGCCGGCCTCTTGATTTCTAGCATCTCGTGATGTAGAAAGTAGAGTGTGGTAAGACTATGATGTAAAGTATGATAGGTGTACGTACAAATGGCGAATTAGAGTAGAGTGCTAAGGTTGAGATAAGCATTTTTTTAATTTTTTAAAATATTTTTATTAAAAAGAAACATTTGACAGTTTCTTACAAACAGATATACTTACATATTTCAGTTTTGGGACTGCTTTCAAATAGTGTTTTGTGGGACTTTTTTTCAATAACGAAATCAACTGTGTCAGAAAGCAGGAAAAAGTTGTGCTGGAGTGGGATTCGAAACCTAGAGATTCTAATCCGGAGTCCTCGAATCTACCGCTAGACCACAACCCGGTTATCGAAAAAAATAAGAAAGAGCTTTATTTATTTATTTACGGAAAAAAATCCATTTTAAATACATAGATAAGCATATTAGGGATAACAAGCAGTAAAAATAAGTGACAGAACATTAAATTGGTGAAGCTTAGACAGTTAGAATAAAATGTGGGCACACTCAAGACAGGATCGGGTCTACTTCAGTGAATGTTTAAATCTTGATAGACTTACACCGAACAAGTCCAGATTCCCGTCTTGAGTTTACAATACGACACAATCGAGACAATGGGGCATGAAAACCATAGATAGTTTTGTGGTGACTAAGGAACAGCACGTCATTATTTCTCAACCTACAGACTGGAATACAAAAAGTCACTTGAGTCAGTAAAGACGGTGCATCTATCATGCCATTTAAATAAAAAAATATGAGAAAGAATTGCTATGCTATGGTTTGGTCATGCGGAGCGAATGAGTGGTGAAAGAGCGACTAAAAGACGTTATAATGCAAGTGTGCCTGGATGTAGAAGTCGAGGAAAGTCGCGAAAGACTTGGCACGATCAAACGCAACAAGTACTTGAAAGTGGACGTAGGAAAAGCGTAATAATCGGCTTGTGTGCATGAGAAGATGTATGAATGTAGAGGAGGCGCTGGAAGTGTGCTAGAACAGAATGGTATGACGTTCTTTCCTCTCTGCCTACTCCTTCGAGGAAATGGCGTGATGGTTATTTAGTTAGTTCGTCAATATAAAACTATTTAGTCTAGTTTTTCATATGAAAATATTTCACTGATACTGAAGCTTAAAACTAATCATCTTCTCTTCAAGTAACGAATGATCACTTGGAGTAAGAATACAGTGAATAGAATATAGCAGTAGTAGATCAGCGCTCATCCATGGATCCCCTGGTCAATGTAATCAATCATTTGAAAGCTTCGAGATTATTGTCCTCCTCAGAAGGGAACAAACATTTTCATAACTAAATATATCTTCATCCTTGCCCTTGCAGAAGCCGACCCGACCTACACCTTCACCAAACCCCTCGCCAAGAAGATCGACGGATACACGCGCCACGAAACCGTCTTGGAGTGCACCATCAGCAACAGCATCGCCATCGTCTCCTGGTACCAGGGAGAGACGAAGCTCGAGGACGGAGACCAGTTCATCATCTCCAAGGACCTGTCTGGCATGGACCCTACTCCCTGTAGGATCAGGCGGAAAGGACAGGTCATCATTGTCGGTAAGTCCCCCAAGATGGAGGACGTTTTTAAAGACTATTGAGGACCCTACTCCTGTTTTTTAAAAGATCCGCAAAATTTGAGACGGAACTGGAAAAAGCGTAAAGCCCGCTATATATGGGACACACCAACAGTCTGTCATTGTCGGTAAGAAAGCTAAAACTGCATGACAAACTGTGTGCTAAATCCTGACATGACAGTCAATTTTTTTATGTAAACGTTTAAGTAGACATGGTTTTATGCTTTTAACTAAAAAACCAATAACATATTTACATTATTTCAATTTCCAGAGAGCAAACATACGATAATAACTTACAATCGCGTTTCAAAAGCTACACATATTTAGCGAGTCTTTTGACAAAGTTTGACAGATGCAGATTTTCTGAACAAGAAACTGTGTATTAAACAAGAAACTGTCCCATATAAAGCGGGCTTAAGAAAAGAAGGTTATATACGCGACCAAATGCTTTCATTGCCCCTATCACTGTCTGGCTCTAAGATTGTCATTAACACATTCACCCCAACCTGCTCAAGGACTGGCCCAAATTTACAGTTATAGGGATATTAGTAATTCTATCCCTTTTTTAGCCGTTAGTTACAACTACCTCCCGCCCAACTGCAAGACATATTTATTTATTTATTTCAGTTATTTAGAACTTAACAGAAAAAATCCAATTCATTCTAAATACAATACAATAATAAATCATACATGACAATAGATAGTTATGTTAGTATAATGATATAACAAAGTACAGAAAGAAAAATATAAGTTAGAAAGTGCTTTCCTAACGGAAGACCCACTGTCGTGAAATATGTCGACATCCGAGGTGATGCGATTAAGTAACAAGATTGCTCTACCAACAGGCATAACCATTGGCAGGTTGGTTCTGCATATTGTCAGGTAAAACAATCGATGCTGTCTTTGTCGAAGATAGTTATCAGGTACGAACAGACCTACATCCATCAGAATTTTTGAGTTATGTATGCGACCACCAAAATGGACGTCCCTTCTCCTTCATAATGACTGATAGCCTAGCATCCCTAGTAAAAAGTCGGTTGGGAAGAGCCAAGGATAATATCCATATTCCTTTAGGTCAGATAGCTAATTACTTAGTGTTATATGCTGTCGGTAAGACATGTTACTTATTCAGATAGCCGAACAGCCCTGAAGGACTTTGAGCTCCTGGACATTCCATCTTCTTTTACATAGTTTATCCAGTTCAGCCATCACATTGTCCAGTCCATGTCTAGATAATTTATATTTCATCAAGTAGATTTTTCTTCACTAACTACCTATCTATATTGCGTTAGGATCAGACCTAATCTAATGTGGAACGAATCCGCATCTGTCTGCGATGATGAGAAATGTACGGAAAATCTATCACGAAGAAAGCTGACTAATGATGGATACAAAAGTCTTTCGATCAACTTGAAGAGTGTATTGCATTTTAAGTTCAATTTTTGTTTATTTTATTTATTTCTTTAACTATATTTATCACGTATTATATACCACCAATTGTGATAATTTAACCTACCTGGAGGTAGCAGGCTAAGATGCTTAGGGTTTACATACTTCTGCTAGTCAAAATATGAAGTTCTTCAAGGGTTTTAACTTTCTTGATGATGGCATTTAACCTTGCACGTTCTTTTTCACCCAGTTTAGTATAATTATATAGATTTGTCAACATATTGACTATATAACGCTGTCTGGACCTTTCAAAATGCCCTAATTCAACACTCTGAGATGCGTATTACTTACTCTCTTCTGAAAAGCCTTTACAGTTATTTATTATTATTATTATTATTATTTAATATTAGGCGAGCAGCTTAAAGCTGATATGCCTAAATCGGACAGTTAGTCCATTCTTAAACCCGTTCACACTATTCGCAATGACCAGCTCCTGCGGTAGCCCGTTCCAGCTATCTACCACCCTGTTGCTCAGGAAATGCTTTCTTGGGTTCTGATTAAACCGGGTCTTCTCCAGCTTAAGGTTGTGGCCTCGAAGTCGTGCGTTGTTTTTCAGTTTGAAGATTTCACACAATTTATTACACTTA
>JAGVSP010002234.1:0-31830 GCA_022494985.1 Micrasema minimum | reverse complement strand
ATATTATCTATTTTTCCCTCTTCTTCTTCTTAATTGTTTGCTCTTGACAGAGCAGTCACAGTCACAGCAGTAGGGGAGAAGCATGCTGCCAGAATTCCACTATTACTTCCGTAATGCCCGCTTTATACGGGACAGTTTCTTGTTCAGAAAACTACACAGTTTCTTGTTCAGAAAACTGTGCAGTCTGTCAAACTTCTGTCAAAGGACACGCTAAAAATGTGTATTTTTGAAACGCGATTGTAAGTTATTATCGTATGTTTGCTCTCAGGAAATTGTATATTTAGCTAATAATGTAAATATATGTTATTGGTTTTTTACGTCTTTAAAAAGCATACAGTAAACCAATGTCACTTAAACGTTTACATAAAAAACATTGACTGTCATGTCAGCTTAAATCTGACACTAACACACAGTTTTTCATGCAGTTTTAGCTTTATACGGGACCGTTTTCAGACTGCACAGAAATCTGTGTAGTAAACTGTCCCATGTATAGCGGGCTTAAGGCTCACAACACGTTGTGTTCAGCACACGTTCCTGAGCATTGAAATAATTTAGCTGGCCACATTTTGTGTCTGGTTTGTTCCACCCGCTTTTCCTACCCCATACGATATCAGCTACGTACATTTTCCATCTTCCTTGGATTTTATTCCTCATTTTAAAGAATTGGTAGCCCTATACTGGGTGTCCCACGTGTCAACAGAATTAAAAACTAAATATTATGACTTTAGAATCTAGGTTAAAATTTTTTTTTTCTTCTCATAAAAGCTTTCACAAGTACCGCAGATTAAGTCAAATTGCATGAATTCTTATTAAATGTGGTTAAAATGCGTTTTAATTTGACCAAATAAATGATATTTTATAACAATTTTTAAAAAAATATCAAAAGAAAAATCAACTTCTTCATCAATTTTCTCGAAAACTGTGAGTTACAGTCTGTTCACAGTTATTTTACCTCTGACAGCTATTGTGTTTCGTATTGAAACAACTAATCAAGATTCAATGCACTTAGTGTATCAATGCAGTGCGTTATCCGGGCTATGGATTAAGCTAACTAGCTGATCTCAAAACTGTCTAAGTAGTTTTAAAGTCCAAAAAAAAAAAACATGGCTGTCAGAGGTAAAATAACTGTGACAAGACAGTAAATAAAAAAACAAGAAAATCGACTCTAAATATGATGCAGATTTACTGGTTTCCCGCTTATACATCGAGTTGTTACACCGTGAATAATGTATCATACCTTGGATTGGCACTGAAACATAAGACTGATCATCCTATCTTCATGTAAAAAAAAAACAAAATGCACCATGCTAGAGTACCGTACCGTCCATGCAATGTCCTATGATCCATTAGAAAATTAATAAAAGTAAAAATAATTATTTAATGTCGTGGATTACCCTGTACTGTATATTATGTACCCAGGCCTAGCCACTTTACGGGGTAATGAGAAATTACGCTCAAATAAAACCAGCATGTGACAGAACTGCCTTAAGTGATCTTTATTTCCTGGAATATATTCAAAAGTGCCCTAGAGCCTCTCATTTGTGGGAACCATTCGTCCAAAGTGCAAATATAATTCAGCTGCGTCAGGTATTACTACACGAGTAGGTAATTCCTAGAAAGTTGTCAGCTGACGCTGCAATTCACACGGGCAGTATGGCTTTGCACACGAATGTTTATCCCCTACATACAACTCTAATAACAAAGGACTACTGTCCTATAAATACCCGTACCGAGGGTCAGAACAGCAGTGCAACACAACCATCTTATACCATCTACGCAGTTACTCTCTTCAGTCGGAGAGTCGACTGTCCACGTCAGCAGCCAAGACGCAGTGTCTTGCCTGACGTAGACGACGCCGTCGTGGAAGCCTCGGACCACGCCCTGGATTCACACTCTTGGTACCAGCAACGGAAGCCCGACCGCATCGTCTGCTCTCCACGTTGCTTTGCCACCAAACGTTGTTCCAGCCGCCGACTTCGCTCCATCTCTACGGAACTGCCACGCACTCATCATCCGACACGCAACACTCATCCTGTTAACTGAATAAACGATTACAACATCACCGGCGTTTCCACTAACCTTCCACTGGTAAAAGAGGACTCCTCTATCTCCAAACCCCTTTACATTAATGCTAAATTAAGTGTTTAAATTTATAAAAATGTACAAAACATTAAAAATATATAATATTTTAAGTAATTTATTTATCAATTCCGTTTCCGCTAATTACGGTGCATAGGGTACGTTGTATACTTAGGTAGTACCTAGAATCACCAGTGCGTGCAGTGTATTTCGATAATTTATAACATGAAAATAAGAAGATCAGTCTTACGTTTCAGTGCCAGTTCAAGATAGGTATATAAGTACTTGATATTTCTTTTGAAAAAGCACAGTTTAAATGAATATATCATTTCGACCCCTTTTTGTCATTGTTTTTTATCTCCTTGCATTTATTTAGGTAACGTGGTACCAAGCAAGAAATAAAATCTTCTGTGAATATTTGTTACAAAAAACACATTTAAAATTATTTATTTTTCTTTCTTTATTTGAAACACAACTTAACGTTTAAGACGGGTTATTAAGTTGATTGGGTATTCATTATAAAACTAAAAATGGTTGAAAATATGACAATTTGAACTGTCGTCGATGTAAAGAAAAACAGATTTTCTCTCCAAAATCCAATGTAGTTTTTATTGGTGTATTTCAACAATTATTATAAACTTCATTGTATTTGGACTTGACTTGGGAGGATGCGCGGGAGCTGGCGGCCGATTGCTTGGCCTGGGGGCAGTTTGTGGAATCCATATGCTCCACATAGGGAGCGAATGTGGTATGATGATGATGATGATGATGATCTGTTTTATACTATAAGTAAATTTATTATTGATCGTAAAAATATTTATGCGGACTGATCTACACACATCTCCAGAGAATAATTTACTATAACAGATGTAAGTTGCCATTGAAGTGACATTGAATATGATATAAACGATACGCGATGTATTTTTTTTTTATTTTCCAGAAAAAATAAAAATTTTAATGTTTAAAAAGAGTAGGTATAATACAATAAAAGCATTAGAACCAACTATAGTTTTTCACGTATATATTACATGATATAGTAAGAATAACATAAATCATAAAACAAGAGTTTAAAGAGAAGGATATAATACATACATATATATTTATTGATCTTCCTCTATTTTACAAATGTACATTTATATATTTTTAATGTATAATTGCGATTGCGTTATGAAATACCTGCACTATTTTTATTTTATTAGTTAGTTATCACTGGGCAATTAATCCGCTTATGTACACCATATTGTATAAAAAGAAATATAAATAAATTGACATAATTTTAATCTTCCTAAAACAGCAATTTTTACCTTGTATATTTATGAAAATTATTCTAACTAAACAAAAGCGTTATTATTCAATCTTGAATTTTAAAGATGAATTGGATTTGAAAGTCACGGAAACTTATTATTTGGTAGTTCGCCATTGAAGTTTCGACCATAAGGGTGGTAATCCTCACCCCTTTCGTTAGCCCGTGGAACTGAAAACGTTAATGACGTTAATTAAAATAATTGGGGGTGTGCTAATGTCCCCTCATCGGTCCACTAGACATCTTACTTTTGTGGGCTTAACTTTAATCTTGCTGGCAGCTGCATCTCAATTAAGGACATTTAGATTATTTATCTGTAAAGATAGCTTTGTAATGTACATATATACTTATGTACAATTAAGCAAGATTTAGATGAAATTTAATAATGTTAATAATTTTATTACATGAAATATTTTTTAAGTTTATAAATTTTTATAAATGTATTATTTCGTCTCTCTAAAATGCTAAGACGCTTTGTAGAATACAAAGAAAACGGTATCACAAAAAAAACAGGTTATGAAAAACCACCAAAAATATTATGAATTCAAATTACAATACTTTAAAAATTGTACTTGGATATATAATACCATTCTAATGATATAATATATAGTATAGTACATTATACGTAATAACAACGTTCTTTTTCCTTATAACTTGAACCTATTCTAAAGGGCAACCCCTTTATTACGATTCTTTATGAAAGCAACCCCTTCAGAAGTCGGGGATTACAACAGCTGGGATGATGTAAGTTCAATGCAATTGAAAAGCGAACTCTTAAAGAATTAATAATACTGCCCTCATTACAGTGCTCTTAAGACTTCCTTCCTTATTGTTGTATTAATGTGATCAACCCTTACAACTTTTATGAAAATATTATATTTATGAAATACGTAATACCTACCGTATCACGTATTTTTTGTAGTTGAATGTTTATAGAATGTCTTACAAACTTTAATTTGATTGTAATTATTAAAGTATTTTTTATTTCACTACTACATTGATTTGATTAAATAAATTATTTTTGTATGTTAACTTTTCATGTTGATGTTAATACATGGATCTACACTTTTAATTACAAAATAAAGAACAACATTTAATGCACGTTATTTCTTTAAAAGCGGGAGGTTTCCGTTAAGGTAACGCTCTGTTTAATATGGATAAATTACAAAATAAAGATAAAACCATTGAAACAGATTCGAGGAAGACTGTCACTTAAAAATAATTACATTAATCATAAGGTGGGTAAAAAAATTCCTGAAACTGCTTGGTCGCGTTATGATTTTCTCATTATAATACCCCTTTAAAACAAAATTTAAAGATAATTAATATTGAATTTAAACATAAATTTCATGCAAATCATTCCTCAAATCAACATAATACAACAGAAACAATAAAAACGAATTAAATTAAAATTAGGCGTGGCGCCTTATTCAAAGTGTGTTTTGTCCAAGAAATAGCTATTGTATCTTAATCCCAGTTGTTTAATATGGATAAATTACAAAATAAAGATAAAACCATTGAAACAGATTCGAGGAAGACTGTCTCTTAAAAATGATTACATTAAATCATAAGGTGGGTAAAAAAATTCCTGAAACTGCTGGTAAAAAAATCTTTATTCTTTTGTCCTCGGCGTGGATCAAAATCTTAAAAATTTTAGAAATGTAATACTGTTAGTTAGTTGGTTAATAATATGAATATTTTGTGAATATAACCGTTCTGTTGATGTGTCTGTTTGTGATCGATAATATCTTTTCAACAAAATCAATTGTCTTGGTTTTGTACACATTTTATTGTAATTCTTACTGTCTATTAGCTTTACCGATTTATAATGTTCGGCCGCTTTATTTCCTGCTTTTTGTTATTTTGTGGTTATTTTTATGTGGTAAAATGGACTTGCTTGTCAATCAACAAAAATAAATTAAAATTAGGTTCTTCGACAAGGCGAGACTAATGATTTTGTCTGTAGAACTCTCCATGTTGTACTGTTGAAATAAAAAACTGGTGCAGCATTTTTTGCAGGTCATCTTCTGTTTCGGCGATGAGTATGGCGTCGTCTGCGTAGCACTGCTGATGATGCTAATTGTTTTCCTGCCCAGTCTAGTTGCCGTAACAACCTGGATCAGTTTGTCCATCACCGTATTGAAAAGAAATGGGCTCAAGCTATCTCCTTTAGTTATTGGTCCAAATATTTTCACTAGAACCTTCTTCTCCCAGATACAGAGCATATTATTTTCGTCTGTCAGGGTTAAGGCCCACCCACGTTCACAGGCATTTTATACCGTAATAGGGTTCTTCCCGATAGCGTGAATATCCTTGAAAACGTTATAAAAATTTAAAGTATATTTTTACAATTTCAACGATATAAAACACAATGATCAAAAATTTTGTTTTCATTTACAAATTAAAGTTTTAAAAACACGAAAATACGAATAATTTTTAACGCCCGTTATTGGCTAATGACGTCATTCACATCCACCGTGAAAGGCGTAAATTCATTCCGTAGTAAGCGCCTATATTGCTGTGACGTCACACCGCATGCGCGCCAAATGGAGGATTTTGCGAGCGATTTGAAAAAGTGTTATTTCAAACCGCGCTAGAAAATTCATATGACATCGTAAAAAAAAAATTAAAAATCCTTTGATATTGTAATTTTTCAATATTTTTTTTTTATATATAAAAAAAATAAAAAATCGGGAAGAACCCAATTGGTTTGAAAATAGATGAAAAATATAGACGATTGTTTATGTAAGTGTCCTGTAATTATGGATCACCCAGTTGTTCGCTAACGCCCGCCCACGGTCGCGGCCGGTGTCTCTTGGTAAGAAACGTGTTTTTGTGTTTTGATTAATATTCCTGTGATTTGTATAGGAATTTAAATTAAGCAATTATTCCGCCATTATGGGCCGAGTTGTGTTCCAGGAATGACAAATACATTTCGTTTTGCTCGATTGCTTTTAAATGTGGTCTTTCAAGCATTGCTCTAATTTTCGAGTAGCATTAATTTAAGGGTTTCCTTCGAGTTTTTGAATAATTTTTATTAAAGTAATTACGGTCGTTGATGTAATTTATTTTGAATGATCTGTTTGATGTTTTACGACTCTTTTATTTTCGTATTTTTTAAGTACAGTTATCATTATATTGAAACTCAATTTTACAAATTTAGTTTTTTATGATTTTTAGTAACGTCGTATTTAAAAAATAAACTTTGATCCCGATGATACGTACTTACTACAACTTGACAATAAAGAGAAAGTCTATAGATACGGGCCTCAGAATTTCTGTATTCTGCCGTTATAGCCTTCGAATTACATTAAAATATTTCAATACATGGTTATTAATTTGCAGGGACGGACGGAAATAAATAATTTGTCTATTTAAATCACCAACAAAAGTAGGTATTATTCAAATTTATAACATTTTTAAATACCGTATCAAAATTATATCAATAATATCGCGAACATTGTTTCGTAAATAATTGACGTCCAATTATTGTATTTATTATTATAATTTATTGTTGCTATGTTTTGGAACATCTCCTCTAAAAAAAAAAACATCAGAACAGCACGTAAGAATGGTTTCCAATTCAATGTAAATTTTCCTTCCTTTCTTCCTACCTATCTATTGTACAATTCCAATTTTAAAAAAAATAAACCTCAATAGTAATAAACTACTCTATAACAAACAATGATGCAAGTATTTAGAAAAAAAATGGTTTTAATATTCAAAGTCCGTATCGGCAGTAATAATCAGTTAGCAGAAAACCAGTCTAAAAAAATTCAAATAATATATTTTAACCATAGATCAAACCTTAATTTTTTTTCGCATAAAAAAAACACACGAAATTCCAAAAAAAATACAAGATTATCTTTTAAATAAAATAAAACTTGCTTTTACTCAAACTGGATCCTAAAAAAAGGTTGATTTCACTTTTAATTAAGTTGTTATTTCATAAACCGAAATCTGATACTATAAATGCGCTCTCCTTTAGAAACCACGAAATTAATATTCGTTCCTAACTCTGCAGACCATATTTGAATGAATAAATTAATATTTCCTCTCTTACAAAACGAAGGAATCGCAACTTTAAAATACTAATTCGGATAACAGTGGCGAAATATATTAAATGAACATAATTTTTTGGGTTCTGTTGAAAAACAAACTACTTCAATTTTGGCTTCTTTTCTCTTTTGGAAGTGAAATGATTTTTCAACTTAAAAGTCGTCGATATCTTTGTATAAATTAAATGTTTAATAAGGCAATTCATTTTCTTAACGAACTTATTTCCTAGGAATTCACTTAAAAATACTACTGATCTGTTTAATCATACGCATTTTTATACGTTAATTAATTATAAATTTTTTTGTTTCACTAGAAACCTAAAAAAAATACTCTCCGTACGTCAATATTAGATTTTTTTAAATCAATTCTTATAATCATCGTACAATTATGTTGCAATTTAAATTTGTTTCTTCGACTTAATCTATAGATCTTCTAACTAACTAACTAACCATCACGCCGTTTCCCTGAAGAGCAGAGAGATTTCCCGGCAGAGAGGACAGAACGCCACACTACTCTGTCCTGGCATACTTCTCTTGCTTCCTCCACATTCGTACACCATGCACGCACGTCGATTATTCCGGCTTCTCACATGCCCACTTTCTTGCACTTGGTTCACTTGATCATGTCATGTCTTTCTCGGCCTTCCTCGACTTCTACATCCAGGCACACTCACATTATATATTATTTTAGCCGTTTTTTCATTGCTCTACATGACCGAACCATCGTAAGAGACCTTTCTTAATTTTGGTCAATAGTGCTTATCTCCTTGCATTCTCTTGTATGGTCTCCTAGGATCTTCAATTTAAAAAAATTCAAATGAGCTTTTCAAATTTCAATTTCTAACTAGTCCTTAAAAAAACTCTGCTTTCACTAGATAAAGTTAATATAAAGGTGTTTTTATGTCTACTCAATTCAACATAATCTATCCTGCTAATGTAATACTATAACTCAACCTAATTTTTAAAATAGTCCACTTTGCTACACAGTCCGGAAATTTTATGCCGAGTTTCTGTTTTGCTGTTCCGTTTCACCACAACGAAGTATTCAAATATTTTATTTAAAAGTTTCAATTAATTATTCGTCCATATTCCACAAAATCCATTAGTAAAACAAACAATTGATAAACGCCAGATTTGGAATCTCGTTGGAAGCTTTTTGTTTATATAAGTCACTCAAATCGGACAGAAGCTTAATTCAATCGAAAACCATTTTAATCGTGAAGGACTTAAAAATACTTAAAAATACTGAAGCCTATGACTGATCAACTAACCTTCACGTAATAAAGTGTTCAAGACACACTGAATCGGCGTAAAGGAAGAGGAAAATAGCACAAATTTCTCAAAACCTTAAACCCCTCCCAATGTTAATTCTGCGTCTCTCAAGAAATGTAATAAAATATTCACTAATAATAATTTTCACACGTTATATTGATCATTTGTTCATTTAAAAATAATAGAATCACCCCTCAATATTTTTTAAAAGGGATTTTAATTCATGACCTTACATCAAAGAAATATAAATATAACCACTCATTGCTGTGCTACAGATGGAAGCGAAATATCGTAAAGTCTATCTGTATAAAATTAATATGGAACATCCGGAATTAGGGGTTTAATAATCAAGAATTTGTGCTAGCAAAAATATACGTATCAAACAAATTTAAATCGGCAAAACCCGACGGTGGATTTTATTGCCCTTTTTACAATAAAATCTCTCTGGTAATTCTTTTTTTTTTTACGAATAATGACGTACTTACCCCCTCCTCGTTTTCCCCCGCCGTAGAACATATTCAATTTCGGAATGAACACATTAAAATGACATCAAAATTACATTTGGCAGCGGAATCTACACGCGGACATATTATTAAAGGAATAAGGACACTACGTAGTAGGTAGCACGTGCTTAGGTTTTTTTAACAGCAACTCTTGAAGGCTTTTTTCAGAACGATAATTTCAAGAAAGGGGTAATTTATATTATTCTCCTATAATAAATATTGTATATATTTGATTTATATATCTCTACAGAGATGGCGTGGATTATTTTTGGATTCGAGAATACGGATATTTGAGCGTTTACAGGGCTTATGACTTTGTTTTTGGCTAAGTTAAACGGGCATTTGACGTACTACAACATTCCCTATTCCGCTTATTCAGCGAATATCTACACCAGGTAACATTTTTGATTTTGCCTATATGTTACAGTTTGAAAACCATTCGCTAGCGCGTAACTAACGACATCTATGTATTGATGTTGAAGTATTTTTACTAGCCAATTATTTCATTTTTGTAGTTAAGTAATTTGTCATAAAAATCAAATGTATACCTACTGTCATCATGGGAAAAATCCAAATTTGTGTACAAGTATTTGAAGAATTAATTTTTATTTAACATACCAAGAGAAAGATAGAAAAAATCACAATTGCTATATGCATTCATCAAATTACTTTGAATCTGGGTCTTTCTGATCACCGCTCAACTTTTCTACTAATAAAACATTTCGCTAAGAACTGTCAAAATGTCAGTTAAGTTCCTCTGGTCCTCAGCGCCTCAGCTGTGGTTTGGCCTTGGCGTATTACGTTAGTGTTAGGTACTTTCGTCTCGATGGAGTGATAAAAGGATACAGTTTCGGATAAAAATTGTAGGACTACTGAGTCAGCAACGCCTCTCCTGAATTTTTAATACAATTCCTCAAGTTTCTGGATCCTGGATTTGAAATGAACACACATACGTGCTTTCATTAAAATATAAAGGTTTCAGACGTGAAATACTTTTCATTTCACACGGTTAACAGGTTCTTTAGAATAATGTCTCAATTCAAAAAAGAAAAAATAAATAACATCTTAGTTAATATTTTTTTGGAATAAAAAAAAATTATAATGTATAAAAATGAGTGTAGTGAATAAAAATCCACAGACAAAAGTAAATTAATTATCTTATGCAAGAGAAACGGAAACAATTTAATCTGGGGTTTTCCATGTGATATTTGCGCGTATTTCAATTTGTAAATTCTAAAGCGCACTTTAGACGGGACAGAAAACTGTACAGTTTGCAAACTGTCCCGTATAAAGCGAAAACTGTGTGGAATATTGAATGGTCCGCTCGACGTTTTGCTGATCTGACAGTTCGTGTTATTTATGTAAAAGTTTATGTAGATATTGATATATTGAATGCTTTAAAAAAACGTTTAAAAATAAACATATTTAGCGTGTTTTTTGATAGACTACAGTTTTCTGAACAAGAAACTGTGCAGTTTTTTTGTATGCATAAGTTTAATGAAATTTAAGCGGTTTGCGATTGAAAATAAGAATCGAATCAGGGATCTTTAGATTTTGAGACCACGATGCTACCACTGGACCACTGCCTTTTCATTATTTATGCCTTCATAATTGCTTATTAGTTTAACGTAGTTACGTAAAATGTCTTTATCGACCTTATTTTGACCATTCGCTTAATTTTTAACCATAACCTTTGTTAAAATTTTTAAAATAAGGAAATCACATCTAAAACGCGTTATAAAACACAATTTGTTTGGGATTCTGTTTGCAAAACCCACATAATTTTATATCCAATGCAAGGCAACAAGATAAATATTTGAACAAGTGCTGAAAGCCCGATTATAACGTCCAATGTTTATTAACAAATAATTGAATTAAAACGGCTGGCGGATAAAATGTTATTTCGTTTTACGCACAAGTTTCGAATGACAAACTCATAAAGCTGTAGTCCTGCCAAAATAATAATATTATTAAACCCATTTCGAAAAACGTTTCTATCTTTCAAATTATCTGTATTCGCTGGCTTGATTTATTTGATTGAATAAAAAAAAAACTGCGAAAAATTACATTAAAAATTCAGCTATGATATATCGCATGCTTAATGCAATACTGACCCATTAGTAGATAGCTCGGAATTGAGTTGCTTACAGAGACAGGCTTCTGTGAGCGCCATCATCTGACCAATACTTAATCAAACGTCAAAAATACAAGCAATAATGATTAATTATTAATAAGTATTAATTGTATGCGTCAACAAGTAGGATATCCTCTCATAACAAGACCTTTTTTTGCGATGTCCCAAAAATTGTGTTTTTTAGTTAAGTCAGTATTCCATTAAGCATGCGATATATCCGAGCTTCAAAAAGGCATCTTCATCTGTTTTGAGTAACAAATAACCATGAAATATTAAAAAAAAATGACATTTTACCTTTCAGCATTATACCTTATTACGAAATAGCATATATACAGGTTCAAATCATAAGGAATGTAGCCCACACTAATACTCAATACACTTACAACCGTGATGTTCACAGTTACAACACTAGACAAAGACACAATCTACACCCACCTGATACTTGTACTACAAAAATTTGGTCTAAAGTCTCTGCTGTACCTGGCTTGTAGGGAGTATAACAGGCTTCCTGAGGGTATTCGAAGCTCTAGTAATGTGGCTAACAGCCTAAAGCTCTATTACCTCAGGCAGTATGTGGAAGGTGTAAATAATTAGTGTATTTGTATTTGGTTGTATTCTGATTGTAATCATATTTTTTTTTTTTGTGTTGTAATAACTGTGTGTTCTGGCATGAATATATATATTTAATGTAATTATTTATAGGCCCAAAATGAGTTTATTGTAACTTATGGGGAATACATGTAAAATGTATTTTTGAAATTAAAAAATAAAAATGAAAATAAATAATCAGAAGAATAAAAAAGACAAAAAAAAAAATTACCTTATTCAATGACAAAAAGATACCATCATTAGTCCATCCAATTTGATGTAAATTCGTCGTGTCATCTATATTCCTGTTGAGGTCTTTATTCCTGTGATGATTTGTCACAATAATAATTAGATTAAGCCATGCCTTACTATCTATCATGCGCGATTCACAAGCATAGATGCAACTCTAGATACGGGACGAGACTCCCGATGCCGCCGTGTTGGGTAGATCTAATTAACAACTATTATCCCGTGTATTTGTGGTGTTCCTCAAGGCTCGGAATTCGGGCCATTTCTCTTTTGAGATACGCGCTGCTATGACTAACCTTTATACCAGATGCATAAACCATAATTCAAGTATGAATTGAATGAGATCCTGTTACTTGTGTTAATAAACGATAGAGTAAATATAAACTAATAGTTTTATATCTATTTTTTATGCCCTAAGAGTAATATTATATTACAATGTTTTCTTCTTTTATTTTTTATCTCAGCAACAGAGTTATCATGTAAAATTTTCCAAGTTTTGTAAATTATCACATTTCCTAAAAACTTTAAAAAATAAATTACTACTCCTACTACTGCTTTCCCTTATTCGCACGGTGCACAGGGCACTGCATCGGTACACCGAGTGCAGTGTATATTGACCATTTTATTACATGAAGGTAGGATGATCACTCATACGCTTCTACATATGAAATATTAATATCAATACCACATGTAAATAAATATTTCATGTTGACTCCCTACTGGTCGTCCACTGTTGACAATTCGTCGGCAGTTTGCGTCAGAGCTACGGGACGTGGACTTGACTTGGGAGGATGCACGGGAGCTGGCGGCCGATCGCTTGGCCTGGAGGCAGTTTGTGGATTCCATATGCTCCACATAAAGAGCGGATATGGTATACTGAATGACCCCCCACGGGAATCGAATCCGCGACCTCATTCACGGTAGTCAAATGCGCTACCACTGAGGTACGAGGTGGAAAAAAACTCGTTGATAAAAACTTCACAATAATATAAATATTATATTTCCATATCGTTTTTCATACAAATTTTTTATTATGTATTGTAATACCTTGGACTCTGACGCAGACTGATCATTTTGCCTTTATTTGATAAAATAAATATCAAGGTACACTGCAAAGAAATAATAATAATCGGCTAACTTATATAGCGCCATTTTTGTGCAAAATCACCTCAAGGGCACTTTACCATTAAAAATTGTTTAACCTAAGCTCCAGCGGTAGACTATAATATTATCTGTAACTTGAGCAGACTATAGCAAGTACAGTGCCCTATGCACTATAAAAGTAGTATTTATAAGTCAATATGATCAGTATAACGCTTCAGTTTCAGCCAGGAGTTAAAATAAAGGTTTAAAATATTACGTTGTTGGTTAATTAATTTTCATTAGCATTTTGAGGGCGGAGTGATAGAGAACATATTTTTTAATAAAACACATCAACATTCAGTTCAGAATGACATGAAACACCTACAAGTACCTATATCATATAATGTAGGTGTTATTGCGTGTTGCTGAACTAATTGTAAACTTTTTTAATTATACCTGATTACGTTGTAGGATAAGGAAGTCCAATATTAAAAATTTACACCATACCTACACAAAACACTGAATATTAGGACATGTGAACAGATATAACGATACAATTCATTAAATTTAAAAGATATATTTAGGTAAAGTGTCTATTCCTATCTTTTTTCACTTTTTGTTTTCATTTTAAAAAATCGGGCAAAATAAAATATGGATCCGTAGTTTAAAATGATATACCAAAAAATATTTGTGTAAAAATGTTTTGTAATTAAATGTTGACATTATAAAATATTGAGGAAGATGTTTCTCATACAAAAATATTTATTATGTGATACCTTCGACTGGCTCTGAAGCATAAGACTGATCATCCTACCTTCGTGTAGTAAAAATGATCAAGTTACACGTGTTTTGTATTACAATGTAGTGCCGTATGCATTTTGTGGCAATTGTTTCGCGTTAGGGCATTATCAAACTGTTTGATATTGCCCTAACATAAATAATAGAACTTAAAATCTAGTTTGATTAAAATATATAAAACAGAGTTCTAAGTAAAAGCCAAGTCAGTCTATTTAACATTAAGGTTATAAGTATTTCAAGAAAAAAAATACATATTACAACATTTTGGGTGTTTTCAAATATTTAACACACCCAAAATTAAGTATTTGAACACACACAAAATGTTGTATAAAATTCCTGGTCTAAATTAAGGTTAAATAAATTGTAGTCATCTGCAGGCGATTACTAGTAATTAATTTAACTTGGTCAGGGTCTTAATTACAAAAATAAATTAATTTGCTCATAAATACTTAACTTCAATATCAATGCATAGATGGAGCTAGTTACGCACTGGTGAATGGTTTTCGATTCGTAACATATATACAAAATCAAAAATGTTACCTGGTGTGGATATTCGCTAATAAGCTGAATGGGGAATGTTGTAGTACATAAAGTGGCTACTTATCCCAGTCAATGACAGGTCATAAGCCCTGTAAACGCTCGAATATCCATATTCCTGAATTTATAAAATTCTACCTCATCTCTGTAGGGATATAAAATGAAATAAATACAAATATATTATGTATTTATTTTAGTTTAGTTTATTTTTTAATTTACCTTACTATGATTACTACTTATATTTATCCTTGTATTTATATTTACTACTTGCTTTTATACCTTATACTACCTATATTTACCTTTCTATGATTACTACTACGTATATTATGTGTTTTTAGCGTAACCACCCTCACCAAGCACAAGGGCTTGTCTTTTTTATTGGTGAGGTACAGCGTTATGATTATTTTGTATAATTATTGTGTTATTAAGCTTTGTAAATTCGATAGTGTATTAAATAAATAAAATATTAAATAATAAAAAAAAAGTTATTGTAAAACCCTTCGATTTTGCCATCAAAGTCAAAGTATTTTACGGTGTAGAAGTGTGCACAACACTCCTTGCAATAATTCTGAAATCTATTTCCGATCCAATAAAACCATCGTTTCGGAGGAATGTCTTATGACAGACAAATAGCATTAAGATTACTTCAGACTCTTGAAACAACAGCATATGTTTGCCATAGTGCCGTTCTCGAATTCAATACTGTACATTAGAGAAAATTGGTTCGGGGCGATTCGGGGACGCTGGCCCAAAACGTGTCCTGAATATGGAGGGACTTTGGGACACGTAGACTCAGTGGACATTTCTGTTTTCTTTTTTTATTGGGACAACAAAAGGTTAAGGCACTAGCAGAGAACAACTATTGATTGGGGCGAGCCAATATTTCAGTTTCTAAACAGGTGAAGTGAGGGACTTCCCAAATTCAGCTGAATGCGTCGCAGAATACTGAAATTCTGAAAACATCCCTTTTCGACCCATTTTCGCTCTTTCAGAATATGATGTTTTTTATTTTTATTTTTAGAAGACATTTATTTGAGAAATATTTATAGATTATGTGACATTAATATTAGACGTTACGCGGTACTTAACCGTCTAATCTTATTTATTTATTTATTTAATTTGTACAAAATATTTTGCACTCCCAATTGAGTTACAAAACTCATTCTGGGACAGATATTAGAAAAAGAAAGACTATATTATATTACAATACTTCAGATTACAGAGTTACCAATGCTAAATCTAAAAATACAATAATCACAAAAGGAACAATAATCACAAAAGGAACAATATAGAAAAATTAGCCATTATCATTATTAATAAAAATATTTAAAAAGTAGTCTTTTAGTGCTTTTTTTTGGGATTTCACCTTAGATCGGATCTTATTACTACTCTTTTCCTTATCCGCACCCAATGGTGCATAGGGCACTGCGTTGGTACACCAAATGCATTGTATCTTGATCATTTTATAACATGATGGCAAGGTGATCAGTCTTACGCTTCAGTACCAGTCTAAGGTATCACACATGAAATATTCATATGAAAATCTCGTGTAAATAATATTTCATGTGACCCCCTACGGGAATCGAACCCGCGACCTCAGGCACGGTAGCCAAATGCGCTACCACTATGCTACGAGGCGGAAAATCTAATATTAACGTCACAATATTAATTGATTGAGTTGGCATTTATTTTATAGAAAACTCCATATATAATATTGAAATCAAACTAGATTTTGGTTTATTTAACTTTGTACTCTCCATATCGTAACAAATTTTTCACTTTGTTACAGCAATATAAAAAAAATGATAATGCCGAAAGAATAACGATTATAAATACTGCATTTACGTAAACATAACAAATATGTGTTTTTTAATAAAAAGTTGAAAAAATATACACATGGGCATACATTAAAAGAAAAAAAATCTTATTTCATAAACAACATTATAAAATTATGAATTTAAACAACTTTTTTATTTTTTAACACGCCAACAGGTTTCGGAGAAACTACTCCTTCATCAGGGCTTTGTATAATAATAATTTAAAATTAAGTAATAAGTCCAACCCTTATCCCAGTACCTGGTCAACCACTTCAACATTTTTAGTTAGCGACTAATTACTTAATTTTAAATTATTATTTTACAAAGCCTGATGAAAAGTAGTGTCTCCGAAACCGGTTGGCGTGTTAAAAAATAAAAAAGTAGTTTAAAACAAACGTTGTTTAATTTCATAACTATGGAAAATTACGAAGTGAGTGCTACAAACACTGAGTTAACATTATAAAAACTTCTAGCAATAATTATGGGTACATTGTTAACACTTAACCCCACCAATTAAAAAGACAAACATTATTGGTATGTTTTACTGCCTGCCGTATCTTTTTAAGAAATATCAAGTCCATATTACTGAACAGAAGCAAATTATTATTTTACGTATTAATAAATTGCTTTCAATCAGCTTCCAGCATGAGCCATCTCTATAAAAGTCTCCTAAATCGATGGAACCCTACTGAGGCCAAACGGTAATCCGTGTTCGGAATACTGATCGTCCAGTAATAATATAGAACAGAAACCGAATCAAGAAAGGTCAATATTAAATTACCAACAGAATGTTTTTTTACAACAATATTTGGTCGTAAATGAAAAATATTTTATGTTACCGTAAGCGTAAGACTAGTGATCTTAACAACAAACGGGAGTACTGCGATATAATACAGCAAAATATGTTTTAAAAAACGCATGTTTTTAAAATATCACAAACAAATTCTCAGAATACTTTGTAGCCCTAGTCTGCTCAATTACAGGTAATTTAGTCTACCGCTAGGAGCTTAGCTTAGGTTAAACAATATCTTCAATTGTAGAGCGTCCTTGAGGTGAATTTTTACAAAGATGGCGTTATGTAAGTTAGCTAATATTATTATTATACTACAGTAATTAGAAGAACACGAACATTGCCAGATGAAGTTAAATGTTCGAAGAGCTTAAGTTAGTTTAAAAAATGTGTAAATTAATGGGGATACATAAGTATTAAGTGTAGTATAAAAATATTATAGGTAAGTAGTTGAGTATTGAAATATTTAGAAAAAAAAATGTATTGTACTAACTATACTGTTTTTTTTTTATGGTATAATAAAAATGTACAGTCAAACCATTTTATTTGAGGCTTTTGCTACCCGCAGAATTTTTTTATATTTAAAAGGCAATAATAAAACAGGTACGCTAATATTTTATCAAGGACAAACCGAATTCTTTTGTTGTGCGGAGTAATTAATGGTTTCACAATAAATACAACGAAAATCCTTGTTTAAATGTAATAAGGATGCTTATTTGATATAACTATAATTAAAATTAATTGCTTTAAAATACAAAATATGAAAGATAATATCGTAAAAAAGTCAACAAGCGGGAAAATAAATAAAAATCATTACATACTCGTATATTATGGTAATGTAATTAAGTAATTAACAAATTTTCCTTATCAATTCATCCTGCTGTAAAATTGTATTTTTAAGAATAATCCTACAAGATCAGTCCTTATCTTTCAGTTTAATCTATAAAGCTTCATTTCATTCATTATACCATATCCGCTGCCTATGTGGAGCATATGGAATCCACAAACTGCCTCCAGGCCAAGCGATCGGCCGCCAGTTCCCGTGCATCCTCCCAAGTCAAGTCCATGCCCCGCAGCTCTGACGTAAACTGCCGACGAATTGTCAACAGTGGAAGACCAGGACGCCGAGAACCTGATGCCTTGTAAAATAGGCAAGCATGGTTAAAGCTAGATGAAGCTTAGATACATCAAATTATAAATTCTGTACTACGAGAAGAGGTCGGAGTGTGGTAGAAAATCAAAAGCGACGATCATTTTGACGTCACAAAACTTATCTTCCAGTTGAAGTGAACATGGGCTGGACATGTGGCACGCCAGACTGAGAACAGATGTACAAAACGCCTGCTTAACTGGAGACCTAGAGCTGCAAGGAGACATGTAGGAAGACCACCAAGACGATATGAGTACTGCAGGATCCAGATTAGGGTGGCCCAAAAATGTTAAATTTACCCTACACCTCAGGGCACCCGCTAAGTTTTTTACTTTAGTTGATAGTAGTTAAGTGCTTAAATTTCAATGTCTTAGGTGGAATAAAAGGCTATGCTCAACGTCTCCAAGGTTTTAAAATTTTTGTAATTTTCCCATATATAAAAAAAAAAAGATTTGTGAAAGAAATACCAAGAAAAATGTGATAAAGAGTTGAAAAAAATAGAACTATCAATGGTTGTTTGTGAGGAGTGCTTTTATTCAAGTGATTATTTTGGACTTTTTGTGAAAATATGGCTTTGTCATCTACTATAACACGTCAAGCGGACTCTATATTCTTGATAGGTGTCAAAGATTTAGAACCAATATCTAGATTTAATCAGCTACCATTCATCATCAATATTATACTATGAAATAAACTAATTTACTACTTCCCAGGTAGTTGTACTCAATTAAGAACAACCCTCGAAATGCCAGATTTTTTCTTAATATTACATACCTTTGAGAGAACTGTCTTCCAATTAAAATATCTTTGCTTCAAACTTTACCTGAATACTTGTTTTACCACTGATAAAAAAAATTGTGGGATCCTAGACATGTACCTAAACTAGTTTTGAAATTATTAATATTTAATATGGGCCACACTAATCCAGATGGAAGCTTGAAACCCAGGACAAGAAGCAGTGGACCAACATGAAGGAGGCCTTTGCCCTGCAGAGGATAAACAATGGCTGAAAAAAAATGCATAAACCGACAATATTTTATACTAAAGTAGGTACCTAAAAGGGTGTTACGTTTGAGTATACTTTCACTGTCCAAATGTTCCATAAAACATACATTGTATACGTACCTACATTATGTATTCTCTTTGAAAGCAGTGGTCGAAACGAGTGTACAAATTCTTTGTATTATTTCGCCCCAGAATTGCCATCAAATAATTTAAAAGGGTTTAATGCATTAATAAATTATAATGGTTGGTTTTATTTTTGACTACCTATTACACTCTGAGTATCACAGATTCAAATGAAAGGGTTTTGTTTTGCTTGTTTAAAATGCAGATTTATACTGTGTCAACAGAAATGTTTTTTTTTGTTTCATTATTTATGTAATAAATCTTGCTTTAAAGCGATTCTTTCAAAATCATGATTCAAATTACAACACAAGTAGAAAATCATTTTATAATTGAAAAAATTCGAAAATGTGGTTCGTTGTAGTTTTGTAACAGTATGAAATTTAAGGGTTTAAGAGTCATTACTAATGCAAATTTATGACGTGTTACAGAATTTAAATAACGAAGGAAGTATCCTTTAACCCTTGGTATAATATATTCTGCAGTATCTAAACACACAGTTAATCTGCAAGTGGCGGACAAAAGAACAAACGCAAGTGTGAACCTAACCTCATGTGGCGGAGAAAAAGGTTAATGTATTGCCTTTTATGCAGCCGTTTAGGAAATATCACCCTCTTACACACATAAGGGTAGTTATATTGTAACCGTTACATGCTAAACATTGTCAACAATGAGCTCATGAACAATAATAACTTAAATATAAATGAAAAAGGTCAAAAACTGAAGCAATCTAAATATGTAAGAGTATTTATGTATTTTTACGTACCTATCTTTTTTACTTTCAAAATATCAATAAAAGGTATCAGTTTAAAAAAAGCCCCTATTATCTTGTCTATTGACGTGTAATATTATGTGATATTTTTTAAGTGCTTAAGTTTTTTCACAGTGAAATCGATACATTAAAAAATAACAGTAAAAATTCTAAACTATTTCAATATTTTGAAATTAGTAATTGCTTAAATTAACGTTATCTAGGTAACTGAAAACTCTTCCACAGTTTTTTCACAAAATAGTTACACTTTTTTTTCTATTTTTATAGGTTTATGTAACGAATTATTATGATAGTACATTAGTGAAATTTAAAAATGCCAATTTTTTTTATTTTAAAAAACAATAATTTGTTAGAGATGTAACACTTTATTACAAGTATACTTCATTAAGTTATTATTATTTATGTTGATATTCTATATAATTATATGCCACAATTGTTTAATACTTTCTGTAAAATCTGTATATGTTTTTGCTTATTTTTAAGTTTTCTTTTGAAAGGGAACTATATGCCCGTTCATTTAAATAAAGTCAATTTAGTTATCAATAGTTAGCAATAAGATTTAAAAAATCATATGTTATGGTCTGGGTTAAAAGATCACTATAATAATGACTATTTTAATTTCCCGTTTCAGCAAGCATCAGGATCGGGGCTGAGATCACAAATTATATTTACATGTAGATAAAGTTCGATATATTCGATACCAATGTATTTTAATATTTATTTTAAAAACATTTGGGTTCTTATGATACACTCAAATATTTTGATTTTGGGTCTAATTTCAAATTGTCGGAAATAGCTGTGCCAGAAATTAGGAAACAAGTTGTGCTGGAGTGGTATTCCAACCTAGAGATTCTTATCATTATGGAATCAGACCACAACCCGGTTCATTATGATACCACATATATATAATGAAACATTTTTATGTGAAAGCCACATTAAAATATATTTTTTATATCCATCCCCATATGAAATCGAATCCATGATTTCATGCGTGGTAGCCTAACGCCCTACTCAGTGTTAGAACGAGACCATGGGGCAGAGATACAAAATACCTAAATACCCATATACAAATATAATATAGTGCCTGGTGTATTAGTAAAGAACCCCTAGGTATGGTATAAAAAAAATTCGGCAAAGTCATGATGACACCGTGATATAGACCCCGGTTGTAGCAAATTATTTAAAATGGCGTACCGCGTTCGTCCCTTACAAAAAGCCCATGATGAATAATACACCCAACTCGGGTTGTCACTTGTCAAAGGTTAAACTATATTTCTGCTGAATCACGTGTCTAGGAAAGAAAACCATAATTTGCGTGATGGGAAAAAAATTCAACAGGGCGTGGAATAAATCCTTAGTCATTTTATAAAATTTTCCTTTCAACAGGTGAATGCATCAGGATCGGGGCTGAGAGACAAAACATCCTTAGAATTTTATAAAATTCCTCTCCTCGCAATTCTTTAGCTTCCCTTTAACATCACCTAATTTGAATGCACTAGATAAGGAGTTTAGATGCAAAATTAGAAATCTAAGCCGCAGGAGTTACTATTTTTTCGAAGTATGTAAATAGTACCATTATAGTTAATGAGCATTAATATTAAAAACACTTTTTTCTGTTTAAATCAACACATAAAAAATTTATTACACATAACATCTAATTATTCTACAAAAAAGTGAAGTCGTACTTTGCATAATAAGTGGAAGGAGAACTTTAATTTCGTGTATTGGAGAATTGCTAGTCACATATTGTATGAGGCGGCCATATTGTTTCTGGTGGAATACTGGTGTGTAATTGGCTGGATTCGGAGAACTCGATGAAATTATGCTTCATCAAATTAATGGACAATGCTTAGATTGTGGTGTCAAGAAAAACTATTTTTTTTATGGAATTGTTTGAATTTAACTTGCTATTTTTTAGGTAGGTCGTGGTTTATTAATAAAGAACTTTATTTTGACATAATAAGTCATTTTCCTAAATTCGGAAAAGTCTGATGACACCGTGATATAGACCCCGGTTGTATATAATTATTTAAAAATGGGTCCTATCGTAACGTTTCTAATCTTACTTTTAATAACCTTAGTGTATAATATCTTGTATGGATCCCGTTGGAAATCGAAATCTGAAAACTGAAGACGGGTAATTTTTTCATCGAAACTTAAAAAAAAAACGCATGTGTTAGGCGTTATGTAGTTTTTTGTGGGTAAATTGGGTTTTGAAATTTTTTCATAAATATGTACGACGGGTTTTTCTACTCTTACAATGGAAACAGAGCATAAATTTACAGTGAATAAGTGGGATTTTTAATAAAAATATACATTATATATTATATTCATGATATCTCCCATCCGCTCCTGTTTTTATTTATTTTCTATTTATTTGACCACCTAAATAGGCCAGGTGGCCCAACAGGGGAAACAACATAAAAAATACCGAACCTCTGTATCGTGAGGCTAGCGTCTTAGCCATTACGCTACGGAGGCCACCAATTTTTAAATTGTTTCCATAATATAATTAAATACAATTTTTATATTTATTGAAATAACATCAATAATAGTTTTTTCAAACAAGAAAAATGGGTAAATGCCTATTTCCTAAACACAGTCACATGAGTTAAGTCAGCCTGACATTGAATTTAAGACATTTGTTTTTGGAAACATTGACATGCTTCAAGCCACACGCAATCTCACCCTTTTAAATATGCAACTTTGTCCGTGTCCAACTATTTTAGGAGACAGAAAGTGATGTGTGTCTCAAGTGAGAAGACAAAATATCTACTGAGTCTTGTTGTTTTATGGTTAAAATAACTGGAAAATAGTAAACAAAAAAAGCGATGGCATATATCTATTCTTTGAAAACTTAAAAAAAAGTATGTCAGGGAAAACAACGTACCCCTTATTGTAATTTGCATGTCATTAATATAAAAATATCTCATCGACTGTCTGTATAACTGACGTAAGCATATTATTTTATTTATATTTGTTTTTTATCAGTTGTAAATCCACCGTAATTATGTCTTAATTGCGTTGGCCTTCTGAAATTTGCTTTTTGAAATATCTCAATAAAAATAAAAATAAATTAAATTATTAGACTAAGATGACTCTGGACTCACGATATGAACGTTTTGAGTTTGATTTCGGTTGAGATCACTAAAAATTAATACGTAATTTTTCTCAAGCCTGGGAGTTTGTGATTTATTTAAGATATTAAGGATTTTAGCAGCTATTACAATGATCATTATCTGATAACAATAAAATAATTCTAAAGCCAATAACAAAAATCCACAGTTAATGTAATTCATATTATGATGAGTGATTAATAAAAAGTGAATGTGTGTGGTTTGTATGAGTGTTGTATTAGTGTGATGTTATTTCCCTCTATTATTGGCCTGGTTTGTTGAGGTGATTAACAAAAAACTACATAATATTAAAATTATACAATTGTAAAATGAATATTGTATAAATTAAAAAACAGGTACCTAACTGTTATAGCTGCAAGATCACTTGTGGTCTAGCTTCCGTATAGTGAAATTCTAATTAATACCTGTAATGAAAGCTAGGTTTTTGACCATCTATTTGCTTTGTAGCTTCTAGTAATGGTCAACCTTTTAAAATAGTATTTTTATGAAACGTTAAAATATGTGAATAAATACTAACGTATTATAATAAAAATTCTGATGTATATATAACCGATGTTCACTATTGTAGGTGTGTTTAATTAATATAAAAACTGTGAGTAAGCAAAATTACAATTATTGCAGTATTTTACGCATCGTAAGGATGCTTCAAATTGCAGTTGTATAATTTGTAGCATAATTTGCAAAATTGTTAAGTTAGCTCTTTAAATAACCATCATTTTCAATTAAAACCCATAGGTTTCAGGATAACCATAATCAATATAGCCTGCAAATGTTGTGCGACTAATGAGAATGGCAATTTATTCACTTTACCTGTCGATTTTAGGCTCGCATTTTCCATAAAGCTCTGGAAACTACGTCTGTTAATTATTCAGTTGTTAACGAAAACCAGGTAAAAATTTTGCAAAACGAGAATAGAAATAAAAGTCGTATATTATATTATACAATCTGTATGCTTTGTGCTGCCATGCATAAGGTCACAGGTTCGATTCCTGATGGGATCGATACGAAATATTTATTTAAATGTGGTTTTCACATAAAATATTCATGCGTGATACCGTGGACTGGTGCTGAGGCGTAAGACTGATCATCTTGCCTTCATTTAACAAGTGATCAAGATTCACTGAACTCAGTGTACCAATGCAGGGTCCTATGCACCATTGGGTGCGGATAAGGGAGAGTAATAGTAGCTTGGTCAAAGGAATTTCGAATCATCACTTCTGAGTTTTGTCTTAGAAGAATATTAGGTGTGCGGTGGGTTTACTTTGTACGGAACACAGAGATGAGGCAACAGACGCAGCAACCCTTGATATCTACTGTCAATGCGTTTCGGCTGGCTAGCCCATACACTACGTATGGCTCCCGAGAGTCTTAACCATGCTTGCTTATTTTACAAGGCATCAGGTTCTCAGCGTCCTGGACGTCCACTGTTGACAATCTGTCGGCAGTTTGTGTCAGAGCTGTGGACGGGGACTTGACCGGGGGATGCATGGAAACTGGCGGCTGATCGTTTGGCATGGAGGCAGTTTGTGGAATCCATATGCTCCACATAGGGAGCGGATATGGTATGATGATTATGATGATGTATAAGTACAGCTCTTGACTTGAAGGGAAAATGAAAGTACTACTTTTTGTAACCCAGATTTAATAGAAACATGAAGTACTCTGAACTTATGTTAACAGTACCTAATTATTTCATTGCTTCGTGTCGCTAAGCACCATTTTGTATCGTGTAGCAAAAATAATTGACTTAATCAACTTTAGTATGTTCAACAAACTTTAATAATTACAAATTTAACTATGCTCGCTACGGCACATTTAAATATTTAAAGTCATTGCACCTTTAAAAATAAATTAAATCAACAATATTTCGCTACAATTTTACAAATTTACATCCATAACTTAGGCTGGAACGCATGGTCGTAAAATCAATCTAAGCTGGACCTTAATGCGTTCTAAACATAGAGTTTTAAATCCAAAATTTGGTATGCCAGAGATGGTGACAAATATTTATAAATGACAAATCTGCTTTCTAGAACAGCAGGCAGTGGAAGGAACTGCTCCTAGAGAAAGCGTTTTTCCTCAACGCGACGTAGACACGGGAAAGTGAAAATGACGAAATATCTTATTTCAAAGTGCCTAGTGGTGTTTTCAAGCTGATTATGGATAATATATATGGCAAAATAAGTAAAAAAAAATAAAAAATCAAATTTTTTGTTACAAAACAATAACAGATAAAAGGATACTAAATATAATACAAAAAAAGATAAAAATATACCTAGGTAGACCGATTGCCCTTTAAAATTGTTCACATCGTGCTTAATCGAATGACCAAAGCATAATGTTTTTGAAAATGTGACATACACACAATGCTTAAGTAAATATAACACATATAAAAGCAAAAGTGATATATCTCATGTATCATAAATATCTCAAGGACAACCTTTTCTTGAAACTATCTACGGAGCTTCCGAAGATGTCCATACCTTCAGTGCTGTCTCTCTGTATTACATTGTACTCTCTGCACGTACGAGAGAGAGGGTTGTAATATCCTGTATTGGAGGAAAAGCGCCTAACTCTTAAAATGTCTGGATTACGCAGTCGTAAATTGGCACACAGACCGATTTCGCTTATTAGCGTTGTGTCAAGGTGACTATTTATAATTTTATGCAAGCAAGTGAGATCGATTACTTTTCTCATTTTTTCTAAACTATCCAGTTTAAAGAAATGTAATCGATCTTTATAGTTGTGTGATCTGCGACTCACTCCAGATCTATAGGCAAGAGTTCTTAAGAATTTGGCTTGAACAGAAAAGTGGGGACTCCATATTGGGGATCCATATTCTAAGACTAATTTAAAAATAAAGCTTATGGGTTAAAATCTGTAATATTGTGTAACACTGTCGAAGCTTTATTTCATGGAAACTGTTTAAAGGACAGTAATTTATATTTTGACTTGCTTTTTGAGTTAAATTATCAACAATGGCGTTTGTCGCTGTTTTCGTAAATCTAAATTATGAAATATTTCGGCCGAAATTCTTCACCAAAACAGCCTCAACGGCGAACGGAGGGAGAAGCATAATTGTTTTTTCCCCCAAAAATAAGAACAAAGCTCGAATTGTTAAAATTCAGGAACCACAAAGCAAATCGTTAGCCGCTGAATATTGGTAAAGCGAAATGGAATGAAGTAAAACAATATGTTGGGAGTTTTCCATCACCTTCAGCAGGGATCCTTTCCTTGTCAATGGAAAATAAAAACTTAATTTTTGCGAGTAGTGAGACTAGCAGCATGTGCTGTTAATGAAACTGGGATGACTAAGACACTTTTTGTACATTTCTACCCCTTTTTTCAGCCTGTTTCTTACGAGAAATGGCGGGATGTGGAGTAAAAACAGTTAGCCGAGCACCTGGCGGCCTATAATTAGGTAATTCCTATACAGATATATAGTGTTCACATTTTGCAGACTGACTACATAAATCTTCTTCACCTTTTTTGCCTCTCCTTTTTCTGGGGAACTTCATTATTTTCGTATAAAAATAATAAACGAAGAAACTCTTCATTAATTTGTCACAACCCACTGATCTAAGTGTGATACATCACCAGTTGGTGATAATTAAATTCATTATGACAGAGTACCATTACCTTTAAAAGTACATTAACGAATTACCCATAATGTATTTTTTTACTGACGGTTGCAACAGAAATGAGTTTAATAAAAAAAATGTATAACTTGTCAATCAGGTTATTTTTAATAAAAAACAACAAAAATATGCCGACAGAGAACAACAAATATAGTACCGACTCGCAATCAGCGCACAAAATTTGGGGAGCGCGCTTTTGCGGTTGCGGGCCCTGTGGCTTGGAATGCTCTCCCACCAGAAGTGCGCAACTGTGAGAGTGAAGTGATGTTTCGAAACAAACTTAAGACTCGTTTGTTCTCTAAATCTTTTGATTAATTTTGAAAATTGTATTTTCTACTCAGAAATTGAGTTTTCATTCACTTTAAATTTCCCATTTAATTCAAAAGTTGAAGCACCCTTGGGATATATTTATACGAAAACGGCGCTATATAAATTGTCCATAATAATAATAATACCATTTGAATTTCTTTATTTCTATACAACGAAAATTGAAAAGCTGTTTAGCACTTTAATTGACATGGTTTTTAGATAGTGATAGAAAGTTTTACATTTTTTGGTTTGAATATTTTTCACGACAAATTTTCAACAGCTCTATCTCGAAATGTAAGAAAATGGTTTAATGATTTTTTTTTAAATATTACCTACGTTTTGCAATATTTTAAAAATTATTTTATACTATGAGTATCCAGTATCAATATGCTTGATAAATGAATAGTCATTAGGAATGCTTTCTATCTCGATAAAAACATTCATTTATTAGGAACTATACAATGTATGAAATCCATGTATATTACGTATTAAGAACCAAGCAAACAATGTAAGAAGCTGAAGAATTTTTAATTTACTTGAAAAATATGATGAATGGTTTTATTTTTTGTATTAAACGCCATATTAAACGTTTGATCTTTGATGTAAATAAATTATCAAAGAATGAAGCTATTGAACGGCTTCAGGGTAAAAAAAAACCCTCAAAAGCATAAAAAATCGAAGTTTGTTCTTTTCATTTAAAAAACAATCGTGTCTACCTACTCAACAATCTACTCGTGGATACAATCTACCTTCTTGTAAAACAAATGAAAAATATGAAGACCCTACACGACTTTGATCACGTCTTTATTGAATTTATTTTAAATTCAATTCGCATATTATGTAAATATTTGCCAAGTCAAGAGAAAGCTAAGCAAAATGACATTTACAATTATGCATTCACAAAATCACGTTCGCGTTCGAGGTGCGAAAAAAAAACACGATTTTCGACGTTTGGAACTTTTAACTATCGCATCACTCAGATTTCTTAATATGAAAATCAGTATCATTATTGCAATATAAAAAATTAAATCTGCTTCGTTTTTAAGTTTACTGTAATAAAAAATACATTTTGGCTTAATTTGAAAAAGAATAAAATATTCTAACATTATCTACGATTTTCTAAATGAATTGACGCGTTAGTTTCCTTGTGATGAAAATGAATTTATATATTTTTTTTAAATCATCATCATTATCATACCATATCCGCTCCCTATGTGAAGCATATGGAATCCACAAAACTGCCTCCAGGCCAAGCGATCGGCCGCCAGCTCCCGTGCATCCTCCCAAGTCAAGTCCACGTCCCGCACCTCTGACGCAAACTGACGACGAATTGCCAATTGGCTGCGAATCGTGGCACCTAACCAGGGCCCAAGATAGCAGACTTCTGAGTTTTGAGAAAAGGTTTTAGAATTTTAGGTATGCGGTGGTTTGACTTTGTAAGGAACACAGAGGTGAGGCAACGGACACATCAACCCTTGGCATCTACTGTCATCCGGCGAAGGCGTTTCGGCTGGCTAGGCCATATACTACGTGTGCCTCCCGAGAGCCTTAACCATGCTTGCCTATTTTACAAGGTATCAGGTTTTCGGCGTCCTGGTCGTCCACTGTTTTTTTAAATATAAGTAAAAAATGTTTTTTTCTGTAAAACACTGAACTACTTACTGTGTTTAAAAACAATTACAGTAACATCCTAGATATATTTATGTGTAGTATTTTTTTTAATTTAAACTTGTTAAGCGATGGATAAAAAATTTGTATTTTTTTATGAAAAGAGGAAATAGATTTGTAAAAAAAATGTTGTTTATATTTGTGTTGTGTGAAATACGTCCGATGTTTGAACACCCGCTCGTACCAACATGTGCGTGATTTGAAAAGAAAATTAATGTCTGTTACATCGAATGCCAAATAAATATCAAGCCAGCACGACACATTCAACATTTTGATACTTTTCCCCAACCAAAAACGTGTTTTTCTACGTAATAATATTACGATTAACACGGGACTTACCTATTTAACATTTATACTAACTCCCAACGACTCAATAAAATTGGAAAATTTATGGCTACGGCTCTTAGTTACTTTCCATCAGCTTCTAGAATAGAAAAGTATATACATTCATTAATTATCTAGGATGGGCTTTTGATTGATGCCGTCATTGGCTAATTGATATTTTTTATCGCCAAACTTGATTTCATATGAAACCCTTTATTAACCCTCGTCTTGCTGGGAGTAACCCGCGTTGCGAAATCTCACTAAATAATTAATATCCTCCGTAAATAATTAAAATATAATAGTGGAATTTTCGTTAATCTTCAATCAAACCTTTTTACACCGGAAAAAAATATTCGATTCGTAATAGAACTGTAGGTAAATACTTAAAAAATATTTTTTACCCACACGTTTAAGAAATTTCATACAAACAGCGTGTATTTTGCAGTAAACAGTTTTTATTTTTTTTCAATGCGTTTTTTAACTTGAAAAAAATTTCAATGAGTTATTATGACAGACAGAGATACTAAATACATACTGATAGTAAAAGCATTTATATGAAAAAGAAAATTTTAAAGTTATGTTATTGATTGATTTGGAATTTATTTTTGTAGAACTCCATGATATCTAATGTTAAAGTCAAAAAAACGATTTTTTTTTGGTTCTACGTGATTTTATTATCAAGTTAGTGACAATTGTTTCGCCTTGTAAGGGCATTATCAAACAGTTTGATAATAAAATCACGTAGAACCAAAAAAATAGTTTTTTGATTTTAACATAAGATTTAAAAGTTAATTTTTTTTTTGTTTTTTTTTGTTAATTAAAAAGAAAACATTTGAGTTTTTTACTTGAGATACTCTGTTATTATTTCTGTTTGGGACACTGCTTTAGAATAAAGTCGAAATAACTTACCGTTTTTGTCAGAAAGCCAGGAAACAATTGTTGTGCTGGTAGTAAAATTCGATAAAACTTCGAAATTTATAAAATCCTTCAACATCCTCAAAATCTACCACTAGACCATAACAAAAGTTATGATCTCTAAAGACATTTTGTATAAGCTTTTGTTACATGATTCGGCATGCCGTGGATCGTTTTAAATGACAGGTACTTTAAATAAAATTAAGTTATGTGTTACTATTGGTTTGTTCTTAGGCACTGCATTTACACATAGGTTTCGGGCTGTGTTCTCCCATTGTGGTGAAAAGACACTTTTTAGAATACTGTTTTAGTTGCCAGAAAAATTAAATTGCAATACTTAAGAATAATTGTTGAAACAGGAAAACATAAAATTTCATGTATAAATATACTTCGAAATCTGTAAAACCCTACCTCAAATTCAATTACCTTGCAATTTAATTTTTCTGTAACTTGCTGTTTAATTAACAGAAAATAACAAAAGTTACAATCATTTTTTAATTATTTATAAGAAATCCATTTAAAAAAAATGGAACTGTAAGAAAATTGTAACATTATATTTATACACATGTTTTCATGTTTACACATGTTACACATGTTTATATTTAAACTTTAATGAAACACAAAAAAAATCGTATTTCATTTTGTTATTTGAGTAAAATAAACACTGCCGAAACTCAAGTATATAAAACCCCTTTCTTAATAATGTACTGCTAATGCAGAAAATACGCTTTTATTCGAGTGCCCTTACAATACATTTTTCCCACACCCCCGAATCAATTTCATTGTTGTATTGATTGGAAAAATGGAGAGAAAAGGAATCTTAAGGGTTGGTTTCTTAATATTCTCGAGGGGAAGTGGGAATCATCTATCATGGTAAACAAAGAACTTGGGAAGAAGATTATGAAGGATTATTCAAAATATTTGTTCAATAATAACCCTCATTTATAAAGAAAACAAAGAGATTAAAACTTTGTTCTTGAAGTAGTCGTTTTCTTTTGTAATACACTGAAATATTTTTGAGGGTTTTAAGTATGCCTTGCCAACTTATTCTTAGTTTTTAACGTTGAAAATAAATTTTTCTAAAGTTGAATCTTTTTAAATAAAAGTATGTAGATAGCAGTATCCAAAAGAAGAAAATCATTTCCGTAAATGTTTTGTTTTCGAAATTGTTTGAACTTTTAAATTATTTCTCAAGTGAGTGAAATAGATTTTGTTCGTGCAACAATATTTGACTAAGGAGCAAATGAGTGATGAAAGAACGCCCTAAAAGAAGTTTAAATGCAAGTGTGCCTGGATGTAGAAGCCGAGGAAGGCCGAAAAAGACATAGCTTGACCAAGTACATGTACTTGAAAGTGGTCATGTGAAAAGTCGGAATAATCGGCGTATGTGCATGAGAAGATGTATGAATGTAGAAGAAGCAAAGGAAGTATGTCATGACAAATTGGTTTGGCGTTCTATTCTTTCTCCCCTGCGGGGAAATGGCGTGTTGGTTAGTTAGTTAATTAGTTAACAATAAATAAATATGTCTGTTTATGCCTCAATGTTCAAATGAAATATAAAATGCCTAAGTCTAATAAAAA